>NW_015148970.1:4229321-4279753 GCF_001465965.1 Polistes dominula
TGGTGTTTTCTTATTACGTTAGTAATAAGAAAATCAAATTTTGATTCCATCATTAATTAAATCATGAAAACGAGATATCTCGTGACCCGTACGCAATGTGTTAACAAATCGATATATTCATGTTATAGTTCTGGTGTACTGATCATTTTACCAGCAAGTGGAAATGGTACTTTCTTTGCACGTTTCGATGACGTTCGAGCCCTTGTCAAGGGTGACGTATCAACAACAACTCGTGACGATAAAACTTACCTTCATGTTGATAAATTGGACGTTGATTTAGGCGTAAAAAATGTTAATATGAGAGTAAAGAAAATTTTTACAAACAGTAGAATATTAAGTAAGTATAATAATTATCATAAACTCATTAAACAAATTTTTATTATCAATGAATTAATTATTTTCCGAAATAATTTTATCATCAAATTCTTATTTTAATTTTTTTTTTTTTTTTATAATAAATCAAATAATAAGTAATTGTTTAAATAATTCCACTATCATATTTTGTTTTATATTTCTTTTTTTTCCAAATAAATTTGAAATAAGTAAATAATTATTAAATACTTTTTTTAAATTTTTATTTTATGAATGAGTAAATGAATAATCATGATTTTTGTATCGTTTTTACAGCTGAGGCAACCAATTTATTCTTGCGAGAAAATGGACAGGAAGTTTTGAAAGCTATGGAGCCACAATTGAAAAGAAAACTATCAGTTTTATTTGCAGGAATTGTCAATCAGCTGTTACGTCATGTACCTGTCGAGACATTCTTATTACCTTGAAACAATCTTTTTATTTTCTAATATTTCATATTTTTTTTTCTTTTTTTCTTTCGTAATATTTGTATAGAAAAACAAACCCATCCCTCATAAAAAAAAAAGGAACGATATTATTTTATAATAATTTTTTTTTTGTATATAGTATATCTTTGAACATTTTCTAGAAATTTTTCATGAAAAAATCTTGTATAAATTATTTTTATTATTCGATATATTTATTTTTTTATTTTAATAATTTTTCTAAAAAATTTTAAACACATTCTTTTAAATTATTTTTATAATTATTATTCTTTTATCGGTGATAATCAAAAGAAAAAAAAAAATAACAGAGGAAGAAGATTATTAAGAGATGTGAAATTAATTTTTTTTTTTAGAAAGATTTGAAACAAAGAGAGAAAAAGAAATAATAATAATAATTCATGAATAATTTTATACCACTTTTTTTTCTCCTTTTTATAATATTCTAATGAAACGTTTTTTAGACTTAATAATGTGAAGAATATTCTATGAGGATAACGTTGATCATAATTAAGTAAACATTTACATTTGGATACTTCAGTATAATAAGGTGTAAGATAGTACTCACTTTTACCTTCACAGTATATATAAAAATGTCTATAATATATAATATAAAATATATATATATATTATTTAAATATATAGATAATAATAAAGAGAGAGATACTTTCTCCTGTCATTATTTTCATTTATTAAAAAGAAAATAACTAACGAACATAAATAAATACATACAATAGAAATTTCATTACCTTCATACGAGTGTGCATAAAATTCTTAAAAAAAAATTTGTTTTATTTCTACCGGCAATTCTTACGTTCTTAGGTTCACGAAGACATTCATTTTTACTACTTGTACGACTATTATTATTATAAAAAAAAAACTTTAGAAATATTACTTCTTAAATTTAATAATTTTAGAAACAAAGTTTGTATGTTTGTGTGTTTCTTTATGAAGTAGGAAAGACTTCGTTGAAAGAAAGTTTGGAAAAGAAATTATTTAATATTGGTGAGTATTTTTTGCTCCATACTTCTTCTACGAATGGAATCATTCCACGGTATAAAGTTGGCCAAAATTCATTCATGAAACTCAAAGCAATTTGGGCTGAAAATAAATAAATAATAATAATATTGATATACAAAAAAAGAGATGAGCTGAGGAAATTATAAAAATTAAAAATAATATTAATAATAGTAATATAATAATAATGATACAAAATTGCATAGAATAATTTACAAAAAAAATAAGCATAATAACAATACTTACTTAATTCAGGATTGCCATTAAAGAGATTTTCTGCCCATACTTTTAATTTACGTATTGTAGGTCTTGGACGATACTCTTCAATTATCCATCTATCATTTTTAACAGGACCATTTATAAACCAGGTTACTTTTATATCTTCTGCGCTAACATTAAAAGGACCTAACAATGGAAATAATAAGTATTAGAATTATTTTTAATATCATTTATATAATATGTGTAATTAAGTTTATATTGTTTATATTTTTAAAAAAGTTTCTCTCTACGATTTTTTTATTTTCGAAATTTATGATTCTCAATGAAATCAAAATTATAACTGATCATATATATATTTCTTTTTTTGTTATATAAATTTATATATCTAAAATGAAACTAATCCAACGTATTTGAAAATAATTCGATTAGATCAATATCAAATGTAGATTTGTTAGAAATAAAAATAAAGATAATTATCGAATTTTTATATTATCCTGATTGATTAATTTTTGTAAGTTATTTTTATTGAAAAATATTCGTTTATTGAATAATTGAAATTTACCTTCTCCATTGAGTTTGAAATTGATCAAATTAGCATTAACAATAAAATTTCCTTCGGCAAGACCTTTAGGCATCTCAATGTCGACTTCTAATTTAAATCTATCACCAGTGTATTCAGGTCTGACGGCCAAAAATTTCATATTCTTGAAACCATAATAATAAATATCCTTAGTAATTATTTTCCCATGGAATTCATTACTTCCAAATTCAAATTCTCCGTATTTGTCGTAGAATGGATCTAATTGAGGCATACCAAACTCGGGAATACCTAAAATTACAATTTTATAGAATTAAACATTTATTTATGTTATATATATTTTGTTTTATATGGTAAGAGAAAACAAATTGAAGAAAAAAAAAGAATCTTTTATTTACCTTTGACAAATAATGGCCATGATTCTTGAAGAGCCAATCTCAAACAGGATGAGAAATCATCTGCATCTCTTTTACATGTTTTTATTTCAGCAGCTACAAATTCGATTTATTAATCGTCATAATTATTCTTCGAAAGAATAATAATTAAATTGATGTTTATAATAATTAGAGATAAATTACATTTTTGATAATAATTCAATAAAATATTTATAAAATAATAAGAAAAGATAAGAGTACAAAATTATTATAAAAGGTTTATTCTATGAAAATATGTCTAATCATCAAAAAGCATATGCAAAATAAAGTCCAACCGAGTACTACTTAAAAAAATATTATAATTGTTTTCTTTATTGTATTTCACGTAGATACACAAATATTCTTGCGTGACGCATATATTTTTTTATTCTTGTAAATTAACACTTCATTAACGATTAAATGTTATTAGAATAATTATGATAATAAAATGTTAATAAATAAAAAAAAATTACATTTGATGACTTCGAAAAGAAACAAACGGAACAGAAAATGTTTAATTGGAAAAAAAGAAATACCAAAAAAAAAAAACAATTGTAACGACAATTTCAATCTAAATAATTAAAAAATAATTGATATTAAAATAAAACAAAAATAAATAAAAGGAAAATAAATTGTAAGGTCATTTGTCACATCGTGAAAAAATGATCTATAGAATATCAAATTAATCGATAAATAAATAAATAAATAAATAAATAAATAAAATTACTCAATGAAAAATAAATAAAAATAATATTGTATTTATATGTTTGTATGTGTATGTGTGTGTTTATTCACTTACGAAGTTTAAGTTGTTCTTGACCGGCAACGAAAACGAAGAAATACACGGCCGCGACTGTGAAGACGAGACTGAACGATCTCAACGACATTTTCAAGTCGATTAAAAATGTTGGGGCTAACCTGAACAACTGTAGCTACTCGCCTTATATACCATTTCACCATCAAGGACTTGGCGCGCTGTAAAACATTACAAAATGTCGTATCATTAAGAAAAGTACTACGTGAGAGGTAAAAATGAAAAGACCTTACAACGCTGTAGATCGTTAGAAAAAAAATGTTCTTATTCATATCAGAATATCTAATTATGTATATTTATTGATTCTTTAATCGACAAATAACTATTTTTTATGTTCATATTTTTTTGATATATATATATATATATTAATTGTATAAAATTCTTATAAGAAATTTTTACAAATCGATAATACAATTTATATATTATTTTTTATTTAATTTCGATATGAAAAATATAAAATTATTAATTTAGTCTCTAATATTTGATGATATATATTTAATTTTTCAATTTATAAATCGATAAATTAATTTTTATTATTTTTTTATTTAATTTAAATATATATATGAAATATATATATATTTATAATTTAATTTAAATAAATTAATTTTCTTATTATCACAATTTTCGACTATATTTCTTTTTATTTCTGCTTAAATTAATTCATAAAAAATTGATGGATCGATTGGATATATAACAAAAAATGAAATTTATTATTATATATTTTAACAAAATGTATAAGTCGGTTGATCAATCGATGCTTTTATCCTTCGCATTGAAATAAACAAAGACTTTTTATATACCGGGTAATCTTATAAAAAACTATTTTACACTTTATCCAATATGCAATTTACGATGTAAAATATTAAACTCTCTTTCTCTCTTCAACAAAATTTAAACTGAATAAAATATAAAATAAAATATTTTTATTCAAATTTCATCTAAATCATATACAGTTTTTCAAATAATTTTATTTTTCCTTTTTTCGTTCTGATCACAGTATATATGAAAATATTTATTTATTGTTAATACGCAATATTCCAATGGTACAAACATTATTAGAATCAATTATACTCTAAAAAAATATACTCATGTCTTGACCCTACATGCTAAACTGCTTTTTACGCTTTTTTTATTACTTACCTACTAATTATTTCTAAAAAAAAAAAGCGATTTACTTCAATTTATCCTATGATTATTTTTAAATATTACAGATTTATGTAATACTTGTTAGATAATAAACACACGTGTTAAAATTATTATAAATTTTATTTAAAAAAAAAAAAGTAATAAAAACTGAAAGAAATAAATAAACTAAAAGAAAAAGTATAAAACTAAGCTTTTTTGTCTTGTTCTCTGAAATAAAAATAAACTTAAACATAATCTTATGATTGATAAAAAAATTACATAAACAATTTAAAAAAAAACAAACAAACAAGAAAAATAAAGAAAAAAAGTAATAAAACAAAACTTTGTTCATGGAAATAAAAACGATATAAGTTCGATCTCTCATGAATACAAATTAAAAAATAAAAATCAAAGGAAAAAAAAAGAGCATGGCTGAGAGAGAAAACAAATACTAATTAAAGTAAAAATGACGTAAATACAATCTAATGAATAACAAACCATTTAAATGGATAAAAAAAGTGAATATTCTATAGAATTAAACATTAATTCAGACAAACATTATAAATCATAAATGAATTTCTATTTAGATGTTCGAGCGATCGCCTAATAAAAAGGGGACACAATTAATTCGAACCAGTTTTTGGACAAATCTACTAAAGTCGTATCATTTTTATAAGGAGTACAAATTTTTTTCTTTTTTTTTTGTTATAATAACATTTCTAAATGTATGACATTTCTTCTTTATTTTTACTCGTTTTTATTTTAATTATTCTAAAATACGTCAACTTTTAAATGTAAACAAATATTTTCAAATCCATTTATTAGAAAAGTTATTATGCAATTCTAAGATTACTAAGTAGAGGAAAAATACGAATAAATTTTTCCGCCGGTTCATTAAAAATTTGCATTATTTTTTCGTGCATATGCATATGTATGCAAGTATATATATTCCAAAGCTTTATTATCAAAACATTGGAAATATTAAGGAAACAAGTAGTGAAACTAGTGGGAAGTAAGGAAACAAGTAGGCCCTAATATGACTATTAATCTCGATGATATACATTAGAACGTATACAGCAGCGATGACTTGATGAATCCAAATGTGTATTCTCCATTAGACACATGCTTCAATAGATTGTAAATAGTAATAGTGGTTGGCCTTGGAATATAGAAAAACGAGTTTTCAACTCAAGAATTTGCTTATTTCTTTTTATTTTATATTTTTCGTAGAACCTCATAACTTTGGAATTCGTCAGTTTATAGTCATGTGATAATTTGTTTTAAATATTTAATAATTGAGCAGATATGGATTCTTATTCCATTGAATAAAAATTATGTATTCTTCTTCTTTTTTTTTGCCTTTCTAATAACAGTGCCTGCAAAAGTGGCTATTCTTATATCTAGTATTTATTCTTTTTTCGCCATTATATTAATGAGATGATTATAAGAAAAAATTTAAATGAAATACAAATTACCTCTCTATTGTTCAGACAATAAAAATTATGTTGTCGTATCAAGCATCAATTATTATTAAGAGTTTTTCTTATTATTATCGATTTCGAAAATGAATACTAATAAAAAAAATCATGATAATATCATTTTATTTAATATTACATAATTGTTGTCCTCTCATATCCAATAATTTTATTCGTATTTAATTAATTTGTAAATATGTTATATATAAATCAATTAATATTGTATATGTTAATTATTAATAATTTTATTAATTTATTTCTAGTGTAATCTTATAGATTTTCTAATTTAGAACTAATAATAATAATAATAATAATAATAATAATAATAATAATAATAATAATAATAATAATAATATAGAGTTAAAAATTATACATTTTTCTCATCTTAATTTCTTAAGTTTGTTGTTATTAACGTATAGTTTGTAACGTATAAAATAAGTCGCATTAAATAAAAGAAAGTAGGTCTCCCCACTAGAGATTATAAATTGTTTTCAACTCATGCGGGAACAAGAATCAATGCGGGAATATATTAATCAATTGTGTATCGAGGTTATGAATTTATACGATTATAATAAATATTTAATTGCATAACTACATATATGTAAATATAATGTTTCTAATATAGCATCTAATGAGACTGTATGAAGCTGTATATTCTGTATGAATGAAGAAAAAATAAATATTACATCATAATAATCTATAAGTGTCTACAAATAATCTAACTTAATTTACGAAAAAAATTATATCGCAATTTTACAAAAAACCTATCGACACTTTATGCATGTCTAGTCTTTCTATGAAAGGATTTAATTGACGGCTTTACAAAAAAAAACCATATCTCGATTATTATTGTAATTAATGTTAAGAATGTTATGTAAATCCAAGAAACAAATAATATTTAATCGAAACACACGTGTTTCATCTTTTTTTTCGAAAAATGTCAAAGCTTTTAACTTGAATATCAAAAGCAAGTGAAAAAGAAAAATGAATGATAAATTATTGAATATATTTAAATCGAGATAAAAATTATCAAGATCATTTACTTTCGAAATATGTTTTCATTTACTTATAATAATTTAGAAAAATAATTTTTATTTCTTTTCTTTTGTTTCTTTTTCTTTTTCTTTTTCTTCTTCTTCTTCTTGTTAACATATTTCGGTTTATTTTAATATAGAATTTACGTATATATTTTTCTTAAAGAAATTAAATGTCTCCTATGTAATTAAAAAAAAATAAGACGACAAATCATTCAAACTCGGTCGATACAATCGCGATCTTTTTCTCTCCCGTGTAAGTACTGCCATCTACGTAGTAGAAATTTTACGCACGCGTACTACGGCTCGTAGTATTCAACCAGGTAATCAGCTGATCGTTTATTCAAGTAGATGAGATCAGCTGTAGCCGGCCATGGACCTTACTAATGAAGATCTATCAATTCCACAAGTTAAATACGAATGTAAGTAATTAATAAATCTTATTAAATACATTAAAATATTAATTTATATAAATTTATATATCTAATAAAAAATAATGACAAATATTTATTAATGCAATTAATCAAAATACAATACAACATTAAAATCAGATTTGAACCTAACCTAACGATTTGGCGGGAAAAAAGAATTCAAGTAATTTTTGATAATATTAAATCGAAATAATTGATCAAACATATTTTAATAATTTATATTTTCTTTTAGATCTCGATCACACCGCTGACGTACAGTAAGTATTACAGTTATTTAATATTTGTATTTTTAGGTTAGATTCGTTTGTTTTTTTTATATTTTACGTATGATAATCTCATAAATAAAATTATGATATATCATAACTTAAATGGTTGACAGAGAAACTCTTTTTTGAACGTTCAGATTACACGCATGGGGTGAAAGTTTAGAGGAAGCTTTTGAACAATGTGCGATAGCAATGTACGGATATATGACTGATCTTAATCGAGTGGAGATAACAGATATTCATAAATTTGAAATTGAGGGACACGATCTTCAAAGTCTACTTTTTCAATTTTTAAATGAATTATTATTTATCTTCAGTGCCGAACCATACCTCGTCGCAAGGGTAAATTATTATGAATCATTTAGATACCATACGATAAAACGTCATTTATTTCGTTTACTTGTTCTTCTTCTTATCCTGTTTTATTTATTTCTCTTATTTTGTTTTTCTCTAGAAAGTGAAAATCAACGAATTTGATCGTGAAAATTTCAAAATCAAGGCGACCATTTACGGGGAAGAATTCGACATTCAAAAACACAGTCAAGAAGCTGAAGTTAAAGCTATCACATATTCGGCAATGCAAATCTTAGATCAACCTGACGTTGAACGTCCTGAAGTTTTCGTCATTGTTGACATATAAACAAAAATAACATACTTAAATGACAACTAATATATTACATTATCTATCTGTATATCTATTTATCTCGCTCTCTCCCTTTCCCTCTGTCTCTTATTCTTAGTACCAATAAATTGGTACAAAATATTTAAACAATTATGACATCTACCAACAAATTAATTCAAAAGTAATTAACACGAATTAAATCAAGTTATCTGCATTTAAAAGTAAACACACAAAAAATAGAATTAACAGCAAAAGAATGACCAAGACTTATACGGTAGATGAGCGACAGAGGGGTAGGAGTGGTGGGGGTTAACTCGAAGAAAAAGAAGGGAGGAGACGTCCTATGTAGGGTATAAAATTCTTTTTGTAGGGTTCGAATAAATACGTTAGAAAGAAAACACCGGGCTCCCCTTCTTACAGACGGGAGTTAAGGAACGTATAAAGATTTAACGATGCCCCTGACCTTAGACTATATTTTTATACTTTCGCCTTAAAATTTTATATAATTGTTAATATGATATCTGTGAATTTATTTGAATAATAAACGCACATTTTATTTTATTTTTTTGTTATTTTTTGTTGTTGCATGCAAATGATTTTTTGTAGTCCAAGATCGATCCTATTTTATTGTGCAAGTATTATAACAAGAATGAAAAATTGTAATAATAATTTTTTGTGTGAATATAAATCTTTTAAAGTGTCAAATTTAAATGCATACATGTACATATATTTGTGTGTATGTATTGTATTATGACATTTGGATCGTCAGAAAGAATGAAACATATAAACATTGATAAAATTTAAAGATTATTACATGCATTTAATCGATGATGATCCCTATTTCAAAGGGCTCCAAATACGCTACTGTTTAGGCAGCCCTCCATTCAACGAAAGAAGCCGAAGAGAACAACCGCTTAGTTTCGGCTTAGAAACGAGAAGCATCGGTAATGTCTTTCCGTTTTAAACAGTGAAGAGTAAAGGTTTTTTTAGCTAAAAAACGTTAGGGTAAAATAGAGATCAACTTTGTTAAAATTAGATCGATTTATAATATTTCGAATAAAATGTAAGATTATTAGAAGGGCTAATTTTTTATTATTATTTTGATATTAGAGTATTTATTTTAACTTAAGAATTTTCTGACTTTATTTAATGTTATTTTTATCAATTTATAAAACCTATTAAAGTTTAAAATTACATTGGCACGTAGAGTAAAATTGCAACACTAGTAACACTTGTGCGCAGAGACAAAGAACAAGTTTACGTTTTAAAGGGGGAATCTTAAGTATGTATATGTAACTATGTAAGTGTATATATATATATAAAAATTGTTCACGTACAAGTACATTATAACTGTAGTAACTTTGATCTCCTTCTAGTTTTCTTGGTTAGATTACATAACACGAATGGCGCAGGCGCAAGGGCTCCGAAGAATTTTTCATCGATAAGGCCCCTGGTCCTTCGTGTCGGAAGGGGGTCTGTCGATGTGTCTCATCTGGAGTTGTGAAAAGTTCGTTTAGTGTGTAATGACATTTCGCAATGAGGAATAAAGGAATAATGTTTAGTAGAAGTAAGAAAGTGACAAGTGTTGTAATAAGTCCCATATTGTTGGTTAAATGTCATCAACTTTCTTAACAAGTGTAAATGCAAAAGATGTAAGATTAATCGGCTAGTCATTTTGGCGGGAAGTTTTAAAGTTCATCGATAATCAACGATATTCTCAACTTCGAACGTTTCCAGGAACAAATCTAAGTATATTTATCGATTGTGCCTTAGTTTCGAGGATAGACAAAGAATCAAAGCAACAAAGAGAGATATTAACTTCAGTGTACCTGAACATACAACCGAGGCCATCTTCGAAAAGGAAGAAGAAGACCCAGTTCGTGAAGTTTTGGCGCGCAGGTTATTACGAGGAGCGACCAAGAGATGCCGGTGTCGTCGATTAAACAGGAGATGCTAAAAAGAAAGAGAAGGAAGATGTGATCCATAGAGGAAACACTCGACGCTCGTAAATGTTGTCGACTTTACACGGTGCAACATCGTGGAAGAAGAAAACTTCCATCTAAAAATAATTTAAAAGCAAAGCAGACCTCGATCGAACTATAACCAATCATCCAACCAAGACACATATCTTCAACAAAAAGTAAGTATAGAACAAATTAACCTTAAAAAATAAGAAAGCTATATAAACGAGTATCTAGTTGCAACCAATCAGGTGGTAGGGTTACAACAGAAATAACTAGGACCCTAGTAACCTAGGGAATACTAAAGCCGATCGAAGCTTTTTGTAAAGCATTGAAAGTTTAAGCGTCAAGCGTATTCTTGTAGGACAGACTTTAGTAAGGAAATAACCAGAATGATACTAGTACTTCTACATGTTGTACATTCGAAGTCAGTTGCCAGCGCGCCAGGCAGGACCGTCTATCCAATCGCCCAGCTCACGAGCCGGCCTCGTGTGCGCGCGCGACACCCCGGACGGAAAAGGTTCGTTTTCTTCGCCGGTGGCCGCCTCGCAAGCATGCCGAGGCGGGGCTCCTCTTCGCGTCTTTTAACGATCTAGTACAACTCGTGAAATATTGAATTTTTCTAATTCCTCATTTCTTCCTTCCTTTAAGAAAGAACGAAAGTAAAACATACTTCAGCTAAACGAGAACACTACACGCGAAAAGTATTAAACAACAACATAACAACAACAACAAAAAAAAAGCCAATTTAAAACTCCTCTTAAACGTGGAGAGAGTTCTTGGACAACGAGGGCTTCTAATCAAAAAGCTTTCTCGAGGTCGTTGTCTACGTAAGGTATAAAAGAGGAAGAAAAGCAGAAGAAGTAGGAGGAGAAGGAGGAAGAAGAAGAAGAAGAAGAAGGAGAAGGAGAAGAAAAAGAAGAAGGAGAAAAAGTAAAGTAGAAGCAAAAGAAGCAAAAGGAAGAACCTTATTCTCGTTTACGGTGATCAAACTCGATTTGACGAGAAGAAAAAAACCTATAACGCATGTAACGTAATCTACATTGTCGAGTCTAAAACGTTGTCTTTGCCACACTACGTAGTAGTGTCATCGTCAGTTCTTGAAGAGAAAGATAGGAAAAAGAGAGAGAAGGAAAAGAGACGAAAAGGATTGTCGATCGTGTATACAGTTTGTTAGAAAATGGACACCACACCACCGGTGATATAATAAAAGAGAGTGCGCTTTGAAGTAAGAGAGGGAAAGGGAGGGAGAGAGAGAGAGAAGTATTGAGGGACAGAAAGAAAAAACGAGAGAGGGGAGGAGGGAGTCCAACGGAACATCCACGAGTACTGAGGGCCAAGAACGAAAGAAAAGAAAAAGAGAGAGAGAAAAGAGAGGGTCTCAGGGAGTGTGCTAGAGGATATAGATGAGAGGGAAAGCGAGGAAAGCTCGTGTGTGAAAACCGGCCGAAGGAAATCCTCCTCCTCCTCTTCTCCTGGTACCGTCCACTACGTCGGCTTTTTTCTTAGGGGGAAAAAAGGAGGAGAGGTCAGGGGCAAGTAACAAAAGAAAAAGAACGAAAGGAAGAGAAATCCTGTATGGAATTTCTTTCGAAAAAGGGAATAAAAGAATAGAAAAAAAAAAGGTCTTAAACGTTTTCTCTCTCTCGTAACACCGTATTCGCGAAATAACCCTGTCACATCATCCTAGTCAACATAGTCATCTTAATCATCATTATCATCATCTAATAAGAGGATTGCAAGAAGGAAAAGCGGACCGGGAGAGAGGGCCATGCCTTCTTCCTTGGCCCTGTGACACGCGCCAAGCCGCGTTCAACCACACTACTACTACTACCACACACTACTACTACTACTACTACTACTACTACTATTTTATTCGCTGGGTGAACCTCCTCCCGGAAGAGAGCGTACTCTCGAAGAAGCGATTAAGTTCTCGGTGCGCGACACGCATCGTGCCTTACTCGTAAGTTTACAAGTAAGTGATGAAATGAGAGAGAGACTTTAAAACAAACCAAAACAAAAAAAAAAGCATAATAATAATGATAATAATAAGAAAAGAACAAAACGGAAAGAAAAGAACCATGCGCGCGAATCAAAACTGCATTCCTACTACTACTACTACTGCTACTACTTCGTCTCTTCTAACTTCACGTCGTTTTTATTTCATCGGTCGTCATCGTTATCATCATCATTATCGTCATCATCATAATCATCGTCGTCATCGTCGTCATCATCGTTCTTTTCGTCGTCATCGTTGTACATCGTTGTCGTCATCGTCGTCTCTGCACTACTAACTGAAAGTGTGTTAAAATGAAAGAGAAAGAAAGAGAAAGATAGATAGAGTAAGAGATAGGCTAAGAGTGAGGTCGAAGTTTCATGAGCTAGAAAGAGAAAAAGAGAGAGAGAGAAAGACAGAGACAGGCTGAGAGTAAGAGAGAGAAAGAGAGAGAGTCGGAATTTCGTCCGGGCGGACGTGCGCTCGAGGTGCGCGCGCGAGCCACGTTTGGACACGCGGAGAGGGAAAGGAAAAGAGACCGTTATTTTCAGGCTGCAGCCGGCGGCGGCAGCGCGCCGATTTGCTTTTGGTGGGTAATACGTGTGCTTCCTCTACATATATTACTACATTCACACATACACTCGCATTTACATATATATATATATATACACGAATTTAGTAGAAATTCGAAGACTGTGCGAATATTTTCGGAAATAAGACCTGACGATGACGATGATATGACGATGATTAGAATTATTCAAAAGATACGAGTTTCTCTGTGTTAAAACATATGCAACTGTTATGTATGCTCTTTTTAAAGCCGGCTTCTATCTCTCTCTTCCTTACTATCTCTATCTCTCTTACTCACTCTCACTCGTGGCTCTTTAAACGGTTATATAGGTGCGAGCGCGCGTGCGCGCGCGCATACTATGCTCGACCTTCGTATATACGTGCGATCATTCGCATGATCGTCGTTCTGCTCGCTCGTCGCTTGCTACGTTGTGCGTTATATTCCCTTTCTGCTTTTCTCTCTCTCTTTCTCTCCCTCCCTCTTTTTCTCTTTCTCTCTTCGTTTCGCTAGCAAACCATATTTATCTTTCCTCTTATGCGCGTGTCGCGTTGCGCGAACCAGACGCGAGCGATCGCACCGGGCGTATCGTCGTCTTCCATTCTTCCCTAGTTTCTCCTCCTTCTATTTCTTTCTACTCCTGCTTCTGTTACATTACATTACTACTACTACAACTATACTATTACTATATTATTCTACACTATTATTATTGCTATACTATTATTATTACTACTTGCTACTACTACTATTCTACTTTACTCTATCCTTATCTATTCTAATCTATTCTACTTTACTACACTACTACTTTTACTACTTCTTCTTCGAGATAGAAGCTTCCAGTTGGGTAAGAGAAAAAGGAACGTTCAGGAGCTATCTCACAGTAGAGAGAGACGACTATCGTCAGACGTCCTCCATCGTTACGTCGTCGGCCCTCTCACACATATGCGAACACGACGACGGTCAACAGCTGATCGTCCAAGCCGTCCGCCATCTTCGCGCATGCGTGAGATGCATCGACGAAGCAAGAGTGAGACAGATTGAGTGAAAAGACGCGCGCGTTTCAGCCACGCACACCAAAAGATAACTGGAGAAGGGGAACGATCTCTCTCTCTTTCTTATTTCTTCACCGTCGATAGGGTCCAACCTATTCCTTCTCTCTTATACATACTACACTCATCTGATATAACAGAAGAGAAAGGGAAATAAGCTTCGTGGGCCCCTTCTTTCGTGCTTTCGGTCCGGGGGTCCCTCAACCTCTTCTTCCTTTTCTTATTCATCTTCTTTCTTCTTCTTATTCCTATTCTTATTTTTCTTCTCTTTTGAATTTTCGCCGTTTAGAATCGTTTCTCTTTCTTTCCTTCCTTTCTTTCTTTCCTTCCTTTCTTTCCTTCCTTTCTTTCCTTCTTTCTTTCCTTCTTTCTTTCCTTCTTTCTTTCCTTCTTTCTTTCTTCCTTCCTTCCATGCAACTTCTCCCCGCATGAGCCCGCGCCGGCTGGCCAGCCAATCGATGCTACGGTTACCCACCGCGACGCCCGCTTTATCTTCCAGATAACGGGCCACCAATCGATGACTACGCGCCGTGCGTTGCTCCCAATCCCATTGGTCCCCCGCGACAGCGACTGTCGCCGGCAGTGCGGACGCGACAGTCGTCTTGGAATCTTCGACTTCTCTCTCTCGTTTTTTTCATTTCATATCACTACACCGTTCCCTTTTCTTACTCGTCATTCATTCATTCAAAAAAGTGTCTTTATTTTCATTTCCAGTTTCTTTTATTCTCGTTTTTCTTTTCTTTTTTCTTTCATTTTTTGTATCCGTATGTTGGATGAAACATTTTGTTTTCATCATTTGGTAATTCGTCTTAGGGAATTCGTATTGGTTCGTCGTTGACTAAATTCTTCGTAGACGTTGATATCAGAAAGAGCGAGACAGATATATTCATAGGTAGATTCTTTTTCGTTTCAATGTTCATCGAATTAGTTCATTTCTTTTTCTATTTCGAGGTTATTTATAACCTTGTCGTACTTAATACATGCACGCATATGTATTATCATTTGTAAATTAATCTCATGGGGTTTTTTTGTAGAAACATTGTCAATTCTATGATCCTTTTTTTTCTAGTTTCTTCTAAGCATACTTCGTTTTTTCCTAAGTCACAAACCGTTCCTCGAAAACACGTGCCGGCTACTAGGTAGTTAAATGAGAGAAAGAGAGATAGAGATAGAAATATAGAGATAGAAAGATATTTTTGGAACACCCTGTATAAAACTAGTACGTGATATTCTTTCTCTAACCAACGTATATACACAACGTATGTATCATCGAATATGATAATAATAATATATTCGTTGGTTTAAACGTTGAAATACGAGAATAAACGTCATTTCGATGTCGTGCCTTGGATCTGATTTTCTTATTTCCTATGTTAATTGTCAAGAGATAAGGAAATCCAATGTTCGTAAGAGATAATCGTAATATGAACAAAAAGTTTACGAATTCTTCGTATTTTCTCTAATTAATCGAGCAACGAACCGTCTAAGGTATTTTAGAGATTTCTCTCTTTGATATGTATATAAATATAAATTATTTATTTATATTTATGTAAATATTAATATTATTATTAATATTAATAGAAATTAAAAGAAATAATATATCTACGTTCTAACAATTCAATGCAATTTGTTTAAATAATAAATTTTTTTTTTATTGTTCTGCTCTTTTTTTAGCCCTTTTTATTATTATTATTATTATTATTATTATTATTATTATTATTATTATTATTATTATTACTATTATTATTATTATTATTATTATTATTATTATTATTNTTATTATTATTATTATTATTATTATTATTATTATTATTATTATTATTATTATTATTACTATTATTATTATTATTATTATTATTATTATTATTATTAATCGTTCATTGTTGACATTTACTTGTTGCCGCATAGAACAATATGACTTTCCGTTAAATGATTAGAAATTTTGATATTATTGCTATATTATGCTTATTATTATTATTTCAGGTAATCGTAAATAACAACGATGCCACGAGTAAGAAGACAAGTTGTCCTGGAAGACCCGGCTAGGCCTGTTACGCCGGATATGATGGAAACCAAGTTGTGTAAGTTTAAATTTAATAATTCGTTTTGAATTTTTTTCGTTAATAGACAATTTTAATTTAATATTTAATACGAATTTCTTTTACCCCCGTGATTTATATCAAATACGTTGCATGTAAAATTGGATTTTTTGTCAATGTGTTCAGTAAAAACTGAATACCTGGACGATGGTTCATTAGATGAGATCCAATCGCAAAAGGTATCCGAGGAAACGCCAAGTCCTCATCTTCAGGATCATCAATATGGTCAAACTCCTTGTTATCAAGTGTCCAGGAAACCAGCTCAACCATCACCTCGAACCGAGGTATGTTGTTGACGAGAAAATTCACTTTGTAGTTTCACTCTGTTGAAATTTACAAAAACAAACAAAAAATTTAAATAAAAGATAAATTTAAAAATAAAAACTATTTTTTCTATATCAACATTTTTCAACCTATGAGACCCGAGATCAAGTATTGAACAACGTTCAATTTTTAATTAACCGAGAAATGATAACTGCTGTCTAATTTCAAAAGTTTTAAAAAGTATTTCGTTTTTAAAAAAATTCGATGAAAATATTTTCAAAATGTCTTATCGTAAGTTTGCGAAAATTTAATATAGTAGCAGTACACTTAAAAATAATATACAGAGACTCCAGTGAGTCAGGTTTTTCAAAATTTTATATTACATAATATTAAATATTATATTAATATTTTGATAAAATAAAAAATTTATTTAATAAAATTATAAAATATTATTTACAGTTTTAATATAATATAAAAAGAGTTGAGAAACGTTGTTATATACAATAAAAATAATATCCTTGCAAGGTCTCAACACATTTATTTGGGACTTTAGCAGATATCGGTACAGGCAGTTAAAAGAAGACTGAATTTGGAGGTTGGTACGACAGGAGCTAGTCATTCTACGTTTAAAGCACCTAGAGGTAAACGTAGAAGATCTGGGTCTAATTCGTTAGCCGGCCATACGCCTACTAAAAGTACGTAAAAATAATGAAAAAAATCTTTATAACATTTACCTATGTTTATTCGTTTTGTTTCATGTCTCATGAATTACATTTTTATTTAATATTTTTTTTTTTTTTTTCCAGGCAAAACCGTGGAGAGAACACGTTACGATACGTCGTTGAGTTTACTTACAAAAAAGTTCATACACTTGGTCGAAAGTAGTCAAGACGGTGTAGTTGATTTAAACGTAGCATCTGAAAAGTTGGAGGTACAAAAACGTCGTATATATGACATCACGAATGTTTTAGAAGGCATTGGAATTTTAGAGAAGAAAAGTAAAAACAATATACAATGGAAGTACGTTGATTTATTTAATTAACAAATAACTCAAGTTATACAGAAAACCATCAACCCCTTAATGATTTTATATTAAGTAAATTTTAATTATAGATTTTTTAATTTAATAATAAAAATAACTTCATTAATTTGCTTTAGTTTATGAGCATAAAATTGAATTACGGCTTGGTAATTGTACTAATTGCATAATGTAAAAGCTGTTCTATGAACAATTGATAATTATTTTGCAAATTAAAAATCATTAAATAATGGAATCTAATTTTTTTGTTGATAAATTTCTGTATAACATAGTCCAAATAAGTCGGTGGTTATGTTTGAAGTTATGTACATTTTGATTTTTATATATTTGAGTTTGGATTGTTTAAAAATATAAAAAAAGTAAATATTTATTCTCAACAAATTAATTTGTTTTACAATTAAAATTTTAATAATATCATTAAAGATAGAAAGAAAATGTGTATGCCTGTAGGTGAAATTATTGACTTAGACTACTTGCGTAACCATCGTCTCAAATGATACTACAATTAAGGATAATAAAATGTAACCGAGTTGTGTGTCTCTGTTTAAGGGGTGGTCAACTGCCTAATGACAGGAACGATATCGCTAAATTAAGGAAAGAATTAGCAGATTTGGAAGCTAAAGAGAATACCCTAGATCGATTAATACATGGTGCTGATCAAAATCTTAGGGAACTCTGTGCGGACAGGCAATATGCTTACGTAACCTATCACGATTTACGTTCAGTCCCGATGTACAAAGACCAAGCGATAATGGCGGTTAAGGCACCACCAGAAGCAACGCTTCATGTCCCTCAACCTATCATCAACAGTCTTGGTCAACAGAAGGTAATTGTAATCTAATATTTTGAACAACAATAAAATCAAATCAAATTCACGCTGTTACTTTGTATCCACAAGTGTATTATCTTCGAATTTTATTTGTTATTTTTGTGGTCTTTGTTTAATTCGTTAAAAGAATAAATATCTCTGGTGTATAATATATACATTGTTTTAGCTACAAATGCACATAAGGTCGTCGCACGGTGAAATCGAAGTATTTTTATGTCCGGACGATGCACCGGTTAAATCACAAACGTCAGGGTATTCGTCGACAACACCACCTACGCCAACGCCAAAACAAAACCCAACATTATCGACAAGTTCACTAATGACAGCAGCAACGACGACGACGACGCGAACCGTGCCTTCTGTTAAAGAATCGGAATTAACTTATCTTCCTCCGGAACTTTTAGTCGACGCAGTTCATAACGAAGTTCGTGTCAAACAAGAATCTAATCCGGTCGTTAGTGTTCTAAATAGTTGTGCGAGTATGCCATCTTCGTTGAACGATGTTAGCAGCAGTATAGCGGGTATGAGGAACGCATTGCTCTGCGAATCGGATGATTATGGACCAATGGGTGGTGGCAAGTTCCAACTACAAACAGAGGACCAAATGGACGCTCCAGGTAGGAATACCTGTAGATAACATCAAATCTTGCTTACGATTGCATAAACTTTTAAACAGAAAATGGCTATCCTATCTAATCTATTGTTGCTCGAATATTTCTTCATATCTGTTCCTTTTTTTTTCTTTATCTTTTTCTATATTTAATTTTAATTTTTTTCGATATTACTATTATTAATTGAGCCAATTATTTAACAAATCGATTAATTCAACTAAACGAAAAGAGTAGAGAAAATTGATAAAATAATATACATTGTCATATCATGAATGGATGTTTCAATGATTAAAATTTAAAAAAAAAAATTCGGAAAGTTGATTTAATCGATTTTGCCTGTTGTAAACAGCTTAATTGTTAATCTCTTTGTATATTTAATATGTGAAGGGTTATCAAATAATATTGCTTGCTTTTTTTTTTAACAAAGTTAAAGAAAGAAAGAAAGAGAGTATGGGTATTTTTTCAATAAATTAATTATAATTTTTAGTATTTTTTTCTTTTCTTTCATTCTTTGAAATTTGTTTAATTCTTTGTTTTTATTTTTCTTCTATTTTTAATCATATCATATCTTTCTTTCATGATACTTTTTCTGTAATCCAAAAATTGGTACTTTGTTGTTTATTTTAATTGTACATCATTTTATTCAACTTTTTCATTGATTGTATATGCTTTCTTAAATTTAATGCAGCGCAGTAACCGAGCATGTAAAGGTGCACTTTATTGTGAGAAAATTAAACGATTAATCTTCTTTTTTGTATGTAATATATAAAAACGAGTTAGTATAAATAATATAAAAGAAAACGAAGAAAAAAAATATGCATTATTGTATTAACAAATTTATTATTCGTTTCCTCGTTTTCTTTGATTGCAATTTACATATTGTTTATATAAAAATATTTATATAAAGATTTTAATTACAATTGAAGCTTTTAGCTAAAAAGCATCTTTTAAAAGATATTTAAAAAACAATTATTATCTATTGTACAAAAAAAAAAACGAAGAATATTTAATTGTCACATTATATACTTTGTACAATTTTTCAATTTACATTTTGTAAAAATGTTAATATAATTTTTTTCATGTAACTAAAAATTTTCTATTGAATTATTATTTTCTTTTTTGTTTTTATTTTTGTTTATTTTTCATTTTTGTTCAATTCTTTTCTAATAAAGCTCAGTTTTACACTTCGAAATTACGTACGTATATATGTATGTATATCTATGCATTTATATGTGCATATATGTGTATAAATACCTGTATACTTTTTATAAGCACGTATTTATTAAATAAAATATTTTTTTCTTCTCGTGGAAAAGGTTTATTGACAATTTATCCACTTGAGAAAGAAATATTATTTTTTATTTTTGCAT
Organism: Polistes dominula; assembly: GCF_001465965.1. The sequence continues at coordinate 4,249,856 of NW_015148970.1, forward strand.
GGTAAAAGCTAACTCGATGATCACTTATCAAATTAATCGTTTGAAGAGTAATAATAGCAAATGACATTATGATAAAGAATATCATGACAAAATGTGATGATGAATTTTAATTTAATTTGCTGATATACTTTTCGAACGATTATTAACAAAATGATTATAGAAAAAAATGAATTCGATTGATCGCCGTACCCTGATGGAGCTCTGGCTGTGACTTGTGTGTTGTTTAACTGAAAATCACATCACAGGCAGAGTTCTAATTAGGTAACGGTTTCTAGCAGCCATTTATTATCCGCCTTTGGTAAAGGTATGTTTTTTTTTTATTTAAAAATATATTTCATATATTTGTGCCAATAATTTTACAAATCTATTGACTCCAAATAAAAATACAATTGATTAAATTTATTATACTATGTTGTGGTTATCATTTATTCAATGGCCATATAAAATTTGTTTGTTCAGTGATATTTTAACGAAATTTATATTTATTAATAAAAAAAAAAAAGAATTAAAAAGATAAACATTGGTCAAGTGGAGTTAATCGCTTTGGGTTGTAAATAATTCATTTATCATCTCTTATTATTACTTAATAATAAATAAATTAAAATTATGGATAACAATAAATAAAATAAATCAATTATGTATACAGGGTTGCATTTATCGAAAGGGTCTATATCAGACATAAATTTCGTTCTCAATGAAACTACATTCGATCAAAACTTTATTTCTAACAAACAATAACAAAAAATACTACTCTAATAAATTATCTATAAAAATTCAAGCATCTTTACTTAATTAAATCAAATAAACTAATCTTTTCGAATCCTCATAATAATATTACATCTATAAAAAACGTATAAATGCGACCTTGATATTAAAATTTTATTACATGCAATATATACACGATGTTTACCTCATACACGAATGAATGTTTGCTTGATCCATTCATAAATAATATTATTTTTCTGATGGAAATTGTAAAAGTCCATCGTGTTCGTCTGTTTTGTTTCAGATTTAAGCATTCTCGAATTTGGAGAACACCTGTTACCCTTGGAGCCGCCATTATCCGACAGTGACTACTCGTTCTCGTTAACTACAGATGAGGGTCTATCGGATCTTTTCGACTTTCCGATAATGTAATATAATAGAAATGTCATCGCTATCATCATCATCATCATCATCATCATCATCATCATCATCATCTCATCATCATCATCATCTCATCATCATCATCATCATCATCATTGTCATCGTTATCACGAAGGCACTTTCGTCTTTTTGAACTATCATTATGAGTTCGCCTCCTTGATATATAAAACATGACGAAGTTGCTTATCGGGCACCTAACGATTAATTATTATCCTTAATAGTTAACGTAATAATTATTTTTCTTCTCGCTGTTTCGTTACACATAACACAAAAGAAAAAAAAAAAGAAAACGTTCTCGCCTCGTTATCTACAAATAATACTATTATCGAGAAATTCATTTTAAAATCCCTTATACATATATTATTAAATTTCTAATAATAATATAATGTTCATTATTTTTTTTTTCTTTTCTTTTATTAATTTATAAAAATATCAATCCGCGCGTAATATTTCACGAAAATTGAGATTTTTCTAGAAGCATGATGATTAAAAATGGAAATAAAAGAAAAAGAAGTATTTCAAGATGGAAAATATAAAATAATACAAAGAAAAAAAAAAAGAAAGAAAAATATATAAGATACACAACAATAAATGTTTCTTCGTTTCGTTTATTTAGTCGCGAATGGTGTATATGTAATATTAATTATTATTATTATCGTTGTTAAATTTTAAATAAGAAACTAAATTTTTCAAACGATCTCTATAAATATTTTAGTAATATTGGATTTGTTTTTTTTTTTTTTTAATTTGTTTTTTTTCCAATCCTTGTAATACTAATTCTTAAATTTTTTTTTTTTTTATTAAAATCACAGATAAGAAATTTCTCTTTTATAATAAATTGAAAAACAAAATAATGATGATGTTAAATTTTAAGAAAAAATTATTATTATTATTATTATTATTATTAGTATTATTATTATCATTATCATTATTACTATTTTATTATTATTGTCCTTATTTTATTATTGCTATTATTATGATTATTATTCTTAATTATAATTGTCATTATTATTACTATTATTATTATTATATTAAAGAAGCTGGAATTTATTTTTAAACTTTCAAGAAAAAATTATGGAATATGAGTTTTAATACGCGAGGCACAAGAGAAACATATCAGCTATATAGTTTTAAACAAACAAACAAACAAATAAATAAATAAAAATAAAAAAAGAAAAGAAGAAAATAAATCGGCGTTTGCGTGTAAAAGAAAACTTGACAGGTACAACATCAATGATAATAAAGAATATTATTAATACTACGATATGTTTTTGAAAAAAAAAAAAAGAAAAGAAACAAAAACTTGAATTTCATGTGTAACGATAACGTGAAGCTTCATCATATTCTCTAAACGGGATACGACATAAATACTTACTAGAGACGCTCTTTCTGTGCAATTTATTATTATATTACAAACAAAAATAATAATAATAATAATAAGTAAATAAGTTGTGCGTTGTAAGGGATATATTATGTGAGGGACGGTATACAAAGAGAAGAGAGACTGGGCCTATGGCAGGKAAACAAAACAAAAACAAACAAACAAAAAAATGATCGTGTTTTCTTATGTAATTTTTATTTATGTATATATATATATTTTTTTTTCTTTTGTCATTCTATTTGTTTCATCTCTTCGTTTTTCTTTTAAGTTTGTTTTTTATTCGCAAGGATATAAGGATAATTATATGACGTCATGAGAAATTGTATATTTGATAAAAATTGTCGCTTGCACATACTCCTCGTACGATGTGTGTGTGAAATGTTTATTTGTTTAAATAACTTGACAAATTTTATTTTTTAAATATTTTGTTGTTTCAAATCGTGGTACAAGCAAAGAAACATTGTCACTCGTTTAGACACACGTATATATATATATATATAAATTAGAATAAAAATTTGTTAATATTGCGATCGATTTGCACGATCAATTTCACATTGATAAATTGTTTGTAGAAAAGAAAAAGAAAGCAGTAAGTGCGCTCGGTAAGATGTAGTTTTTATTCTATATACTTTTGTAATCCTACAAACAAACAGACATAAAACACACATACACACCCACATTCGTCGCGTATATTATTAAATGACGTATGAGTATATATACGTCTTACATTTAATATATGTATATTATTTTATCTCAAATTGTGAAGAGAGAGAGAGAGATAGAGAGAGAAAAGAAAGAATGCACGTATGCATGAAAAAGAGAGAAAGAGTGTTTGCAAGTGTGTAATAGAAAAAGTGAAAATAATGAGAGAAAATTTCACTATGTATTTGTTATATTCCTAATTTTATTATTCTTAATTATTATTATTATTATTATTATTATTATTATTAATTATTATTATAATTATTATTAATTCTTATTATTCTTTTGTTTGTTAGATATCATATTCTTCAAATATTTTTCTTAGCATGTTACGAAATAAACACGGAGACGAACTCACAAATGTACAATGAAAGATAAACACAACAAACAAACAAACAAATGACAAAAAAAGAAGTGAATTAAAGTGAAGTAAAGTAAAGTAAAGTAAAGTAAAGATAAAAGAAAAAAAATCTTCGGCTATATCGCCCACGTATAAACGCATATTTAATTGTAATTGTAAACTATAATTGTCTTTTAAGGATTACTTTCAGGATACAATAATTAGAGAGAGAGAAAGAAAGAGAGAGAGAGAGAGAGAGAGAGAGAAGTAAATATCCTCTTCTCTGTATTTGTCCTGATTAATTAAAAAAAAAAAAAAATAACAAAAGGGATTTTCTAAGAGAATCGTGAAAACAACCAGCGGTACCCTTGAATTCTACCGCAATGTAATAATTAAAAAAGAAAAAAAAGGGAAAAGAAAATTTTTTAAAAATAATTATAAAGTACTAATATACAAATAACAAGCGGTATTGGAAAAAATAACAAGAAGAAAAATAAAGATTAATAATATTATAAAGATGAAGAGAAATGCTGCCCTAAAAGAAAAAAAAAAAAGAAAAAGAATTAAACGATTTATTTGCTAATCATTTATAATAATGTAATGTTCCTAGAGAACTCAAGTGTACACTGGAGGTGACTTCTTTCTCTTGGAAGTTCCTTACGGGATGTACCCTAACGTACAACAACTTAGTGTACGTCCAGAAGCCATAGTGCCTACACACAATAATAATCACACCCCTTTCTGCAATTGTATATAATTAAAGTAAAGAAAAAGAAAAAGAAAAAAAAATACTTATATATCTATACATATATATATATAGGACATATCGTATATATGTTTTTATATATACGTGTATGGATATACATTTAATATACACACGATCAAACACACAAACACATACATTTTACGAATGTAATAATAATAATGACCCTAATGGACAAAACACAGATGCTGCTAACACCACCATGGTTATATATCGCAAAACACAAATAAAGTAATATCAGTTAGTTATTTTTTATTACCATTAGTTATTATCATCATCGTCATCGTCGATATCGAGAAAGAGAGAGAGAGAGAGTCATAAAGAGAAAAATGAGTGAAAGGATGTTAGTTTATATATATAAATATTATATATATAAATATTATATATATAAATTTCACTTATTATATATACTTATACATATATATAATGAGTAATCACACGCGTGCGCGCGTTTGTGTTTTTGTAGAAATGAAATAAGTTCTGTGTGGACATTGCGCAGAAATGGAATGATTTAAAAACTTATTATTATATTATAATGTGTATATTAAAAGAAAAAGAAAAAAGAAAAAAAAATAATTATTGACATAATTTTTAAAACGAAGATTTAAATCGTTGGGTGCTTGTTATATATATATAAAAAAAAAGTATTGCGATATCGTTTTAATGAATTATTTTTTAATAAATCTACGTGTTCGTATAATCGATAATTTTTTTTAAGAATTTACTCAATAGACGAAAAAAAATGTGTTTTATTGTTATATATTATGATTCATCTTTTTCTTTGTTTTTTTTTTTTTTTTTTTAATTATTATTCAATCTCGTTGTGAACCTGCACAATGTCCGATATGAAAATAACAACCAACAGCAACGAGAGAGAGAGAGAGAGAAAAAAAAGAGATAAACTTTACAATCATACAGTTGAAATTGTATGAGATGATTTATGGACTTTTTTTTATTTATTAATTTTTCTTTTTTTATATATATTTGTCTCTAGTTTTATTTAATTTTTTTTCCCCCAATCCCCATTTTTTAAAAATCGATTCATCAATGTATACATCACGTACATTGTGTGAAATAAATCGCAGCAACACGCTTTTTTCATAACGCTTTGTGCAACAAAAGAGAGAAAGAAACAAATAGAAAGAAAGAGAGAGAGAGAGAGAGAGAGAGAGAGAGAGATCGCAAATAGCGCGTATGAATGTTACGAATGTATGAAAGTGAAATTTACACGATCGAAATTTGTCGATCCCTTTTTCGCGCCCCTCTCGTCGTCGACACACAACAGTGAGAAGTTTAATCAATATTTTCTATCTGAATATTTACAAGGATATTGCGAAATCTGGATATGTAGGAGCTTAGATAACGATTTTACATATATACATACATACATAAATAATTTAGAAGTCCTCTTATCCCCCTCTTTCTCTAATTCAACCCCCCATCTCTCTATCCAAATAAATCCCCGTTTCATCTCTAAAAAAAAAAAAAGAAGAACAATTACAAATTGATAAATTTGTTCTTGTACAAAAATGAATGATTATAATTCTGTGCATAATTGTAACGAATTATTTCTTTAATGAAAATTACAACACCTCGTATCGTCAGATTTCGTGGCATCTTTTTTCTATTTCTCTATGCATACATTATCTATCATAATATATATTTATTATGATAAAAAGAAAAAAAGATAAATCATCCCGATATTATTTTTTATCCTAAAGTTTTATTCTCTAATACAAAGTTAGTGCATATGAGATCGCTTTTATCAAATCAAATTACGCCTAATATTTGTATTGAAATTTTATTCGAAGACATTTGGATTGTTTTTTTTTTTTGTTTTTTTATTTCTTCTATTGACTTTAAAAGAAATTATTATCTTTATTTTTTTTTTATTTTGTATATAAAAGAAAAAGGAACAAATAAGGAAACTATAGGGCACTTCTTATCGTCGATCAATTGCAATTGATCGAAACGACAAATCGATTATTATATGACGAATGAAGATTTTTCTCAAGGATTTGAAATAAGATAATCTCTAATGAATGAATAATAAAAAGAAAAAGTTATTAAAAAAGAATAAAAAAAGATTATAAAATTAATAAGCTTGTTTAATATTGTATTATACAAGCATTCGTATTTTTTAAGTGCTCATATAAAATATGCGTATATATAGATTTATGCTCTTGAATATTTCAATTAATCAATTTTGCATGAAGAAAGTAATGTATACAAATTTAAATATTAATTTAACAATCACGAAATTATTTAATAATATTTTATTACGGCGTAAAAAAATATATCAGAAATATATATATAGAAATACTGTAGAGTAAGAAGGGAAGTCTGTCTTTGGTAACAATTTTTGCAACAAATAAATGTTTTGGTATTTTAATTATATTTTATTTTAAATATTTATCTAATCTCACGTAAGTTCTTGTAAATATTTAAATTATATTAATACATAAATCTATATAAATATACGCCCGACATATGCCCCTGAATAAAGGCAACTCAAAATAGATTCTACTACCCCATCGAATCTTTTCTATAGTTACGCTCCTGATAAACGTTACCATAGTAACCATGAAAATATTGGCGCCAAGAGCAAGTTTTAGTATAAATCAAACATGAAAGCCAATAAATATTTTGTTCCCCATATATTATACATTATTATAATTAAATCACATTTATTTAATTTAAATATTACATAATTAATAACTAAATTATGCGCGTGTGATACAGTTTTAAAATTAGCGCGTGATATATATATCGATATGACATCGTAACTGTAAATCGAGAATTTCACGAGGACAAATGTAAACAGGAACGAAAACGTTCAGTGCATCGACCTACCTCAATAATATTTGCATCAACCTATCCCAGCACTTTAACGAGTGAGTATCTTATGATTATTTTCGTAATAATAAATGCATTTAAATAAATAATTCTTGTTAATATTATTCATTTATTTAAAATAAAAGCATAATATGTAAAATATGGTTAATGAGCAATAAATTAAAATCATTTATAATTTTCAATGATTATGTTTGTTAACATTAATTAATTAGCGTTTTGTTTATGTCATATATAATATAAGAATATTAATCATTATTTTTTAATATTGATAATAATTATAAAAGATTATTAAAAATCTAACTCCGATAACAGCGACTCGTTGCGGTCAAATGTGTGATTTTGAAATAGATGAATGAAAAGTTAGGTTAATTCACGATATCGAAATAGATGCATAAAAAGTTAGGTTAGTTGGCATTACCAAATTGATATTTCTTAAGATTTTTATATCCTATACGAATTATTATTAAAAAATTTATTGTACATCTTGTTATAGGTTAAGTTTTTAGAATTGTTATTTGTTTGATTATAATTATGACTTCTCCGTTTTTGATAATACAAAGATGTATATCAACTTCTTGTATTAGTTATGGAAAGAAAAATTTTCGTAAATTTGAACTTATCAATAAACGTGGTGGTCGAGTTTTCAAAGAAAGGCAAAGGACAGATCCATATCCGGAATATCCAATAGACAGTAAGTTCAGAATTATTTAACACCTATTGTCATCATTGTCATCATCTAATGTTTAAAAAATAATGATTTAAATTGTACGTCAACTTTATTAGATTTTTCTTTGTGCAGAAAGAGGAGTAAGAGATGTAGGTTTCAAAATAGGAAAAAAATATGTTTGTATACCAGAAATGATACCGGAACTTATCGTTCCATCTTTAGAAGGTTTTAATTTGAAACCTTATGTGTCATATAAAGCGGAAGTTAGTCAAGGAGAATTTACAGCTCAAGATCTCTTCAACGAGATATATGCTAAAAAGATCAAAGAGGATTTTGAGAAAGATGATTTACATCCCAATGGAGATCCTAAGAATCCTAGTGAATACGAGAAACTTACTCCAGAAGAAGCATTAGATCGTGCTAAGAAAACTGGCACTGATATATTTTGTGATGGTGTTCCTAGCAGCTACATTCGTGAATAGGAAATATTTCTGTATCATACGGTAACAAAGAGATGCTATTAAAACATTATCAATGTTTTAAACTGGAATGTGGTGTTATATTTAATGTTATAATAAATTATAAATAAGTATTTCTATATATATATATATAAATATATTTAAATTGAATTTAATATTAACTCCTTGTACTATAACAAAGTGTAAGACTCTTATGATATGCTTTATAACTTATGGCATAAACACGAGTCTTGCTCGTAGTGAATCTTATGGATTAAACATAAAAAGCACAAATATGGAATGTAGCTCCATGTGTTAAATTGTAATATGAAGGATTAGTTAAATTTCTATACATATTAATAGATGAAGAAATTAAATCAAAGTTTTGATCCTCATATGTTTTTATTTGGTACATTCTATGCACGCGCTTATACATATGTAGATGATTTATAAACAGTAACTACTGAACTATCATTTGTAACGAATAAAGAAACGAGCAAATATCTATTTTCTCTAGGAGGACAAAAATGGAGTTTCCATATACATCTTTATTAACTCGTGTGTGTGTGTGTTTATGTGTATGTCTGTTATTATTTATAATATCTCTCTGTATGATGGTAAACTCGTGTGGCAGTCTTAATTCAATAGCAAATCATTGCTCTACCAAATATCGCAGATGTTATTTTGTGTTAGACCGTGCATTGCAAAACCAATAATCGATAATATCTTACAAACAGTCTTTTTACAAAGTATATATATAAATACATATTTATATATATACTAAAATTAAAGACACATACACTAGCATATATTATCTTGATGCGCGTAGAGATGAAATGAATTTTATTGCTGATTACAAATGAATGGAATACATCATTTAAAATGATCCCAGTTTAAAAATGTAATTACTAATCCATCGCTCCAAAAAGACAAGCTTAAATGGATAAACATTATCTTCTATCAATCAGTGGCGGTTTTAGAAACAAATTTTTCAATTCCTGAGTCTTACGCATATTTTGTTTGAAGTTCTAAGCCTTTTTTAGAATGACAGAGTATTTTTTCAGAATTAGGCTAACTTAATGGCTATTGATCGATACACATATCAAAAGACTTTGAGCAAAAGTTTGATTGTTGTTTCTCTTCCTTCTTGTTTTTTTTTTTTTTTTTAATCATCTTCCTTTGGGTAAAAAATGACAGAAAATTCGAATAGTAAAATCGTTGTTGTCAGTTGTGCGCGGCCGGTATTGCACTCTACTGACTAAAAACTACTAAACTCTAAGATTACGTATTATTTGCATTAAAAAGTGCTGTATTCATATCAAAATGTAAAAACATTGTTTTTTTCTTTTTCTCTCGATACCATTTCGTTTTACTTATGTATCATCATCATCATCCTTTCCTAACAGATATAATAGACGATCGTGCAAAGCTAAAAAATTCTATGTAAAAATACAAAAGCTTTGTTTTTAAAAAAATGTACTCTCTGTTCTTTAGGTGTTCATTCGTTCGTTATTATTTATTATTGTAAAACATATGATAATGTTTTTGATGTTATTGAGCTTTGGAGATTTTATATCTGTGGAGTAAAATTGACACCTATTGTTTAAAATATGGAAACATATAAAAAGTATATATGCATTTATTCTTCTTTTTTTTCTTCTTCTTCTTATGAAAAACAGTTGCGACAATTAAGATATATTGAATTTAATAATGATTGCCATTAAATTGATCTTTTCTTTATTGTTCAGTGGTGTTCTATCCATCTTTCTAATATCGTATTTATATTTATTTTATTGGAGTTACTTTTCTTTTTTTTATTTCTTCTACTAAGACGAAGCATCTCAAATCTGATTGCTTTGATAACATTTCATGCATAAATTTGTAAAGCATATATATATATATATATATATATANTATATATATATATATATATATATATATTTATATTTTATATATATATATATATTTATATTTTAATGACTTCTGTGTTAAACATTTTTACAGAATGCAGCACTTCTTTCGTATTCTTACATGCCAACTACAATTTATTATCGACTAATATTATTGTTTTCTTTTATTTATTATGATTATTTCCTAACGTTAACGTTATGCACCATTAAAGAAGAGTGGAAGGATTTAAACATATTCTAATTTTTGTACATTCAATATTATTAAAATATTTCTTCTAATTAAAACAACAACAACGCAACATTTTAACGAACAATTAGTTTTATTAGTTCTATTGCCATTTCCACTCTCTTTTATTAGTCGAAAAAGAAGATACAATTTAAAGTGGCATATGTTTTCCCTCATATTATCGATGTAACAATTTTCATTTATTCTTACAGCTTACAGCTAAAAACATGTTTATAATACCTCGTCATTGTTTTTGAACACTTGCGTTCTTCTTCTCATTCAGTGGCAGTAGAGAATATCGTTGGTAACATTTATATGGTGTAGAAATTCAGTGTGAGTTATTATTATTATCATTATACGTGTAATATATAAATAATAATAATATATTTCTAAAAATAATAAGCGATAGAATTATTCTGCCAGATATAGCCCGATAAAATAATCAACCTAAAGGATCAGAGGGAAGTAACATTTACGAAAGAAGACATATGCCGCTTATTTTCCAAAATCAATTTGATTGGTGTTTGTTGTTGTTAATTATCAGTCTATGATATAATTAGATATTTGACTGATCGTATCAGTCATGTAATAAGGCAGGCGCACATGCTACTGTATGACAAAGATTTAGTTTTTCTTTTTTTTTTGTTTGTTTTCTTTTTTTTTTCTTTTTTTCAAAACCAATTTTAACATCTTAATAATAATTATTGCATTTTGCATAAAAAGATTAACCCTGTACCATTGGATATGATAACGACGATGTATGTATGCTGCGCGTACAGGATAATTTCCATTGTCATATAATATTATGACCATATATTCGTATTCTACCAAAGAGAGCTTATAAAAATCATATAAATTTTTGACATCCAGTAACATGTACTATCCACGTGGTTAGAGATTCTGGGTGTGTAAGCTAGAATACAATATTGATTTTTTTTTTTTTCATAACGTAAAAGCGTTAATTATAAAGAAATATTTAATAAGTATACGTCAAGTAAACCCCTCTCGTCATGCTTCCAAATCTAAGATCAAATGTACATAATAAGACTAATATAACATTATGTGGAAAGACTAGGAAGGCAATATTGTTTATTATGGTTGTGTATCTTAATCTAGCTTTACAGACTCAAAATCTCTAAATTATTACTAAATACAACAGGACAGATATTCATTCCATTGGATCCCCAGCATTTTCAAATATGGTTGAATGCGTGTTGTTTGTAGTGGGCCATAAGAAGCCCCCAACACTGCCAGGTGGCAAATATGATGCACCTCCACCTAGTCCGACCTGATACGTTCAAATAGCTGTTAAAATTTTATTTTAAGCAAAGGCACGTGCGCATACATTATCATCAATATGAATATTTATTGTACTTTATTACATTACGAATTCATATATTCACAAAGTGAACATATGCTGATAATTAATAGTTATAATAATAATAATAATAATAATAATAATAATAATAATAATATATTTAAATAGCCAAATGATTAATTATAAAAATATACAAAGCACTAAATATATATACATGGGTAGAGATATAATAAATACAATTTTTACAGCACATTGATTTTTACACAAAAAAGGGATTTGAGAGAGACCATGCATACGAATTGAAATTAATTTGTAGTAGTATATATAATAAGTAGGCCAACTTAAACTTAATGTAACTGTTTATTTCTTTCAACATAAATTTACTAAAGAATAACAATTACTGCATAAAGGTGTGCTAATATAATCATTTTATAATAGCAGTCACAATAATAATAATAATGATAATAATAATAATAATAATAATAATAATAACAATAATAATAATAATAATAATAATAATAATAATAATAATAATACAACAAACCGGCAGAAAATCTTAATTTTTACAATCTACTACTTTTCACTACTATAAATCTAATTGAAGCAAGTAAGCGGGATCTAAAGCTTTATAGTTTATAAAAAATGTAAAAATATAATAAGTATAAAACATACAGCCACAAAATTATTTATAGCTGTGTATCACAGTTTTCATTTACAAAAAAAAAGTTAAATAAAAATTATAGCCTCTATAGATATACATGTATGTATGTATATACTTGCACGCGTGTATATACTAATGAAATTTTTACATTTTTATTTTTTTTTTTTATAGAATTACCTGTTGACTCCATAACAGCGTCCGTTCAGCTAACTGACAATCTGCAGCTAATCGAGATGGTAAACTCTTCCACCTTTCTTCTTCTCGTTTTCTATCTCTATTAAAATCAGGATCGACGTGTCCCTGAGATAAAGGTGGTAATATTTGCGTTCTCTGGGCCATTTTATAACTATCTTGTCGCGAAACATGATCGATACGTCTACTAGATGCATTCGTCGATACTGGAATTGGTGTTGGGCTTCCACCTGCACGGTGTCTGTGATATAAATTTCGTTTCTGTTGTAACATACGTTGTTGTACCAAAAGTTGTAACTGGGTACCAGAATCACCACGCATTTTAAATTGTGGTTGATTTTGAGGTGGTGTCGATGGTGGTCTCAAATGAACAAGATCTAAATGTCCTTTAGCTTTACCAGAATCTGTAATAATATTTATAAAATAGAATGGTTATATTAAGATGGTAATATTAAAAATTATGTAAAAATAGGAAAACAATATGAACAATAAGAACAATAAACTTACCTTGAATACTTCGTTGCCTTGTAGTAGGTCTATCACCGCCTCCTTGTTGACAGAAAAGTAATCTTGGTCCACCATCTGATGCTCTGCGTCCTTGGGAGGCTCTGGATATTCTACCAGTTATTGGAGAGGGACTTTTAGGTGGTGGCGGAGTACAAGAAGGTAAACTACTAGTAAAACAGTTTGCTCCTGTATAATCTGGTGGGCAACCGGAATCAAAACTAGATTCGAAAAGATCGGACGATGAGCTGCCGCTACCACCAGCAAGAAATAATGTCGTTCGACTAGGAGGATCAATAGGATCCATAAGTGGACTATCAAAATGTTGCTGGTAATCGCTTAATCTTCGATTGACAATTTGACTGTCGATTCGTTGGCTGATGTCATGGTCTAGGCCAAGCCTGTGCTCTTCTAATTTAATTTGCGCTTCCCTCAACTCGTCGCCACTTGGTCCTTCTTCTAAATCACCTTCTGCACTGCAACAACCTTCATCGGTCGAAGAGCTCGTTGAACTGAAGCGTTTACCTCCCCTGCTTACCTCGTCTCTTGTTCTAAAACAAAGCATGGATATTGATCTGTTATATTTAAAGTTATTAGAAAATTTTCCAGATTTTTTTGATCCCTCGTATAAATTCATTGACACAGGCTTACGTAATAATCTTCTTCTTATACCACTACAGCATATAAATGAAAAAGATATCATTATCATGTCATTAATATTATAATACATCATCAACATATTAATCTTCGTAGTTACAGACGCATGTTAAATTTGAAATAAAAAATAATTAATGAAACTTAAAAGAAATTCGAACGAAATTAAAATATATATTAATTTCAAATGATAATAATAATAATAATAATAATAATAAATAAGAATGATAAAGAAAAAGAATAATAAACGTAATCCATGGCGTTGTTTAAAAATAATATAAGCAAAATAACAGAACAGAAAAGCAAGAAAAATGAAAGAAAGAAAGTTACCAAAAACAAAGTGACAGCAATGCGCTTCCAATCCAACCTGTCGTGACAAAATCTCTCCAATTTTCTGCACGACCCGCCAATAAAGATCAACGTCCCACTAAGCTATAGCTGGAAATAAAAATTAGAGGATTAAACATAGGGTACTATTTTTTATATACGATTTTCTTGAGACTGGCAGGATTGGAAGTAGACCTCTTTCTCTCTCTCTTTCTCTTTCTCTTTATCTAATAGCAGCATTGAAAACAAACTAATATCTTTGTTTTTTTTTTAAATCAAGCAAAGAAAAAATTAAAAATATACCTTGACTTGAATTTATCTTCTTTTGATCTAGCAACCGTGGGCCAGCAAATATTATTCGTCGTACTGGTGACACGATGTTGCTTCAATCTTTCAAGTAATAAGAAATAAATAGCAGCGTGATGATCATAACTGCTGTTTCCTAATGACTGTTGAGATAAAGAAAAATAATATTATTAATAATAATAAATGATAATAATATAATATTTTATTAATTGTATCTTTGGAGAATTTTACCTGTCTAGTTCGTGTAATATCTATGCCTAAACTATGCATAAGTCGAAGTATTTGTTCGTTAGGTTCTTGAATAGATGGTGACGATCTAGTTATAATAGCTGAACAAACAGTATCTGCTGAACCTGCCATCCAACGATGCCTTTTTATTTGTGGGATTGTGTATCGTTTTGCAGGTTCCAAAACTAACATTTTACGTATGAGACTCTCGCAATCTATGAAAGAATAAAAAGGAAAAAATATTACATATATAAATCGTGATTATAATCGACTAAAAAAAAAAAAAAAAAAAAAATAAAATATAGTAAGTAATTGAAGTACACGTGATATAATATAATAATGTACCTGTACTCATGAAATATGGAATACGAAATCTACCGCTTAACACGCGATCTCTTAAAGATTGAAGTGTAGATCCATCAAAGGGCAGTGCACCACATACTAATACATATAACACGACGCCTAAGCTCTGTAAAATTATTAAAAAACATACATGTATATATATATTTTTTTTCTTTTATGGTAAACATTATCTGATACATATATAATTTTTTTGTTTTAGATAACAAGAAGTAGAAGAAGAAGATATATACCCAAACATCAATTTCTGGACCAGCGTAATGTTTTCCTCTAAATACTTCTGGAGCAGCGTAAGGAGGGCTTCCACACCATGTACTCAATCGCTCTCCAGGTGCGAATCTATTGCTAAAACCAAAATCAGCAATCTTAACGTTCATTTGAGCATCTAGGAGCAAATTTTCAGCCTTCAAATCTCTGTGAGCTATGCCTGTCGCATGGCAATATTCAACTGCAGATAGGATTTGGGCAAACGTTGCCCGTGCTCTTGGTTCACCCATCCTTCCATATTGTGCTATGTAATCGAATATTTCTCCTTTACTTGCGTATTCGCATACCTAAATAAATAGAAAATATGTTTTTATATTTTATTAAACGCATTGGCTTAAAGACATATTATATTATAGAATATATTTTCTATTTGTTCTTACCATATATATCATATTTTTAGTTTCCATAACTTGATATAATTTAACAATATGGGGATGTTCTAGTTGTTTCATAATTTCAACTTCCCTATAAACTTTTTCTAGATTAGTAGGATCTAGTTGAGTCTTATCGATTATCTTGATAGCAACCTAAAATAAAAAAAGAAAACAAATTATAGCATAATTTATATATAACAATTATAAAAAATAATAGGAACTAGTATATGTACCTCTGTTTTGGTGATTCTATGCCTAGCTAATTTTACTACGGCAAAGTTTCCTTTACCGATAGTTCCTTCTATGTCATAGAAACCCACACGGATTTGCTTTTTACCTTGGCTAGTTCCGGTATCCATTTTTATCAAATATTTTTCTACCGTTTACAAGTGAACAATATTTTGGATACTGTCAATCCTAAGCCTTTATTCCTTAGCGATCTAAAACATAGACAAAAAAAACAAGACTAATTACCAAAATGAATCATTAAATTTTCATTACATTAAATCAACAAAGATATCATAGAACACAAAAAAAAGTATCATTCATAAAACAGAAATGCATTGAAATAAAGAAACTTTCAATTCATTAAAAAATTTCTCAAACTCTGGAACGGTATGTAAAAAAACTCTTTATCTTTCTCATTACAGTTAGATGACATCGATGGTGGAAGTCTTTTCAAAACTGATCATTGTGAATGAGAACGCGAAGAAAAAAAAAAGAAGGGAAAAAAGAATTCAAACGAGATGAGAATGGAAGGTGATCATAAACGTACAAGTAAGAACTGGCACGAAGAAGAAGAAGAATCTTAAAACTTGAAGTAGAGGAAAAGGATGTATCTATGTCGAGAAAGTGATTCAAAAAAAAAAAAAAATGGAAATGGAAGTAAAAAAAAAAAAGAAAAATGAAGAAACGTCGAGAAGATAAGTATCTCATGGACTAGACATATTCTTCTACGAACTTTTACAACACGGATAGCCGGGAGATATATAAAACCGCGTTTGTCGTTTGGGTTTCTTTCTCTATCTCTCTCTCCTTTTCTATTTCTTTTTCTCTCATCCCGGGACACCCCCACTTTTATTACTTCTCACGTAAGTACTGCATATCTATCTTCTCACGTTAACTCGAAGTTACGTGATGACAAACAGGGGACGGATCTTTGACGTATTTACACCCAGCAAGTAAGTAAAATCAACTGTCGAGGTTGCAAAAAAAAAAAAACCCGGAGAATATAGAATTATTTTTCGTATATAATATTATCTCGTATCATTTACGATTGAGTTGTATAAATACAAGAGGAAGGGGGGAAAGAAACAGGGTGGTAGTGGGAGGGATCGGAATAACGATAATTAATTAAAAATAAATCGATATGTTACATGAAATATAAAATATATATATATTCTAGCCAATACGTTCGTGCGTGGGGTTTCTTAATCGTGTTGCTTAAAAAAAAAACAACAAATTCTCTTTCAAGAATATAATTAATTAAAACTAAATCATCATATTGCATATAGAATATAATAAAATGATTAAAATATTATTTGTAACGATTTAAAAATGATTTAAAATGTAAAAAGAGAAGTAATATTTAAAACTAAAATAAAACTCGTACGAATTTATAGGGCAACCCAGTATTGTATAAAAAATATTGCTGCATCTATGTATAATAAAAAAGAAAAGAAAATTATTTAAGATACTAGACACAATAGGAGAGTGCATGGGATGCAAGGAATAAAGAAAGATCGAAGAAGAGAGACCACCCCTTTCTCTCCTTCCCTTTCCGTACCTTCCTCTTTGTCGTCCTTGTCTTTGGTGTTTTAGGACGAAAGAGAGTGGAAAGGTCGGCGCTCTCCTCTTTGCCGGATAGACGTTGTGTCTCTCTCCGCAACAAGTACGGCAAGTATTCGTGAGTGACGTCATGGATCGAGGACTACCCCTCGTACGTATCTATCGACCTATGCCGATCGATAAACGTCCGGCGGTCTTCAATAACGATATATATCGCCGAGAATGTGAGGGAGAAAAAGTAATATTTTTTGTAAGTATTTCAAATAAAAGAAAGATAGAAGAAGAAGAAGAAGAAGAAGAAGAAGAAGAAGAAGAAGAAGAAGAAGAAGAAGAAGAAGAAGAATCAGCAGCAGTAAATTTAATATACAATTTAATATCACAAATTACATTTAAAAAAAAAAGAGAGAGAGAAGATAAAGTGAACTAATCTCATCAGATCAACGTTAATAAAATAATACGTCCGTACGAAAGAAAACGAAAAAGAAAAAGAAAACTTACTTTAGAAGCCGGTCAATGAGACCATCCAAGTCTATGAGGATTTACGTCGTTAATTGTTTTAGGATGAGGATGATAAGTATTGTAATAGACGTTGGTATCGTCGACCTCGAGGGGTACGTCGCACCGGGAGAACAGTGCCATCGGTAGAGACGTCGCCCTCTTTGATATATCTTTATCTTTTTAGATATCCCTATTCTCTTCTTTTTCTTTCTTTAACACTCTTTCTTTTATTTTTTTCCTCTCTCTCTCTCTCCTCTCTCTTTCTCTCTTAGAATTCTCTTCGTCGGTCACGGAGATGTGCCGTGACCGCACGCGGTCCGCGTTACTCTCGTGACGGCACGGCGGTTCGATACCGACTGACCGGCAGCCATATTGCCACCCCTCTGCTCTCGGCGCTCCCACTCGACAGTTTTCACGCCCGCTACCCCTTTCCTCACCACTACACTATCAACCAACCACCTCCTCACCACTACCACCACCTCCACTTACTCGTCACCCTTCTCTCCTTCTCTTCTCTCTTTGTCTTCCTCTTCTTCTACCCCTACGCTTCATCCAACACACATACTATGTGCATATAGATATCTTATATGTACGTATGTATGATGTATGGATGGTTGTGTACTTCACTGTACGCGCCCGCGAAGCCCCGGCCATTCTTAGCGAGCGATGCCGCCGACGCGTTTTCCCCACTCCTCATACTCTTCTTCTTCTTCCTTCTCCTTTTCTTTCTCTTTCTATTTTCCCCCCTCCTTTATCGTCGACGTCGCCGCCGTACCACCACTTCTTCTTACCGCGCATCCTCCCTCCCACTTCATTTCTTCTCGAGGCATCGTCCCGTTCACGCGTATAATACGTTATCTTTGACGATTGACGTCAACGTACGTTGTACGTGCCACCACCGCTGTTCTTCATCATCCTTTTTTCTTATTCGTATTCTTGTTCTTTTACATTACTTACTACCTGCTACTACCTTACTACTACTACTACTACTACTACTACTACTACTACTACTACTACTACTACTGCTACTATTATTATTATTGCTCTGCTGCTACTGTTTCTTTTTTTAAGCTTATTCTTCCTTCTTTTCTTCCTCTTCTTATGTTAGTCATATATATGTATGTATATGTCTTCTTCCCTTTCTCTCGGTAATTGTTCATTCGTATAATTGAATAGCAAATAGCTTCGCACACGTGCTTCTTCGCACGTCACTATCCGATTATTTACATTCTTTCTTTTAGCCCCGTTGTTCTATTACTTCTTTTCTTTTTTTGTCTCTTCTCTTTTTAACGAGTAGTATTTTTACGTTTCCATAACCTAACATATTTCGTGGGAGTTAAAGTCAATATATTTCAAGGACTTTTGGGATTCGTTGATCTTTACGATTATAGTTATAATAGGTACTTATTTATTTTATTATATCTTTTTCCTTTTTTTTTCTTTCTTACGTTTAAACTCTGTAAATTATATTAAATCATACACACACTCATGCGCGCGCGCGCGCGCGTGCATTTATGTTAGAGAAATCGATCTTACCAGGGAGAATATAAACCAATGTAAATGCATATATGGATGTAGTATGTGTATGTGTAATGTATATAGAGATATATATCTTAGGCTAAGTTCACGGTGTTGTAAACTTCACTCCGTAGCCAACTTCTCAACGTCGCTACGGGGGCCATTTAACGAGTTCGTCGAACGTCGCTAACAATACGCGTCATCATGAAAATGCAAAAACACAATTGCAAGAGATGCAAACGGTTGGTAAATCTTGTTATCTCTTATTCGTGTTCTCTCTTATCGATCGTAAATCTTCCACGAGGTGCAAAACTACGTCAATGTTAAACGTCAATGCTTTCCTTTTTTTTTTCTTATTTTTTTTTTTATCTATCTCAATCTAATTGTTCGATGAAATTGGTAACGCGATATCTCGATTCTTACTTCGATATTATATCGATCGTTTAAATATTTGAATTTGTACAAGACGATTGAGATATAATTGTGCTGACAATTAAAAAAGTGAACTAAATAAAAAATATTGTAGAACAATTGATTTTGTTTGTGGATTACAATTATTTATATTAACACTAGATATATACCAGACCTGTAATTTTGACTGGTTGGACCATTTTAATTCAAAATTTCTACTTTATGTAACATTTGAGTTTTGTAAATAATTAACCGTTTTGTTATTTAAAAATATCTGTAAATCCATTTATCTATTAAAATTATTATTGTTAAACATTTTTTGTTATTTTTTAAGAGTAAATAAAGACTGGAAGCCTCATAAAGCATTTTTTGTATACACCAGTCATTTTGACTAGTGTGGTAGAAATAGGTATACTAAAAATGGTGATATATCTAGTGTTAAAAAATAAATGCTCTTTGTTGTTTTATATTACATATATATAGTTCGCTTTGAAATTATCAGCACATATTCGTGTTTTTGTTTTTCGAATGACTCATTGCTGCTACTAATTGTTAGGTGTACATCAATTAATTGTTATATTTAAATGTTTAATGAAATCGTAGCATATGATTTATTGGACGAGTGTCGATCTTTTCTTTCGAAAAATTGACGTCAACCGAGTCTCGTATTTGTGGCTGAGTTGTGACGTTTTTAATGGCATATAATGGCCTTCGTTCCAAACGATTTACGCACGAAACGATTCGCTTTTATCCTCACAGAACATTTCTTTCTTTCTATCTTACTTTTTCTTTTTCATCTGTCTTTATCTTTCTTTTTTTTTCTTCGTTAACAAGCATGTCTCTTCATGGTTTCTCTACGATGGACAATCATATATATATATATATGATTATGGGTATGAAACATGTTTTACCTTGTCCTTAATTAATTTAACGATGAATCAAATACTTGTAAATAGTATGACGTATACAGGCTTTCTTCAAAGTCATTTTACTAAGTAAAGTAAAAGAGAAAATATAAAATTAATATTTGTTTGTTAACATAATTAAAATATTGTATTTTATGGTTAAAGATATGAAATTTTGGTTGGTTGTGTTAATATAAATTTATATTTGATTATTTGTAGTTTAAATATGGTTTAATAATTAATTTAAATATAATAATATTTAAATATATTATTAAATTTAATTAAATAATTTAATATAATAATATTTAATATAAAAATATATTAAAATATTAATTGAAATGAAATAATTAATTTAACGATGAATCAAATGCTTGTAAATAGTATGACGTATATAGGCTTGCTTCAAAATCATTTTACTAAGTAAAGTAAAAGAGAAAATATAAAATTAATATTTGTTTGTTAACATAATTAAAATATTGTATTTTTTTTATTACAG
Source organism: Polistes dominula (assembly GCF_001465965.1). Next base: position 4,271,112 of record NW_015148970.1, read on the forward strand.
ATATGAAATTTTAGTTGGTTGTGTTAATATAAATTTGTATTTGATTATTTGTAGTTTAAATATGGTTTAATAATTAATTTAAATATTTAAACTTTATTTAATTTCCAGATTACACCCTGTGATTATCTTTGACATAAGATAAAATGAAAAAATTTAAATTTCTAATCATATTTCATGTATTGTGCATTGATAACTTATTTTTTATTTGTTTATAGCATTAAGAAATATCTATCGGATGTAAGAATATATTAATGTCAGTGTTAAATTTATATTTGAATACTTTGAAATATATTAGAAAATCCAAATTTGTGAAAATACAATTTAGCGAGAAAATATTAGTCGAATTACGAAATATAAATGTATCTATGCATGCAGATCGGCGTAGGACCAGTAAACGGGCCATTTGTGCTCGTCTTTATTATATAATTCTATTTATACGAGTTTTATTGCTGTTCTATAAACGTAAGATAGATATGCATGTTTTATTCGTAGGACAAAGTTAATTTCAAACGCGTAACAATCTCGTTAGAATCTTTTCTCTCTTGAAGGGGTATATTTTTCTTTTTTTATTATTTCAAATTTACAGACGTCATGTTTTTTTTGTGTGTAATAAATAATTTGTTGGAAATATCGTTAAGGAAATATAAGTGTGTGTTTTTACCTTTTTGAAGATAACACTGCTAACAATAAGATTGGATGATATTACGTCTAATACGAACGTCATCGTCGTGTGTTTCTCTAATCGATGTATACACGTGGTAACATTTATACATACATTAGTACATACATACGTACATACAGTGCTGAACAAAAGTATTATTTTGTAAGTAATTTTCCACCTTAGCGTCTTATGTTAATTTGTACAAAAATTCATTTCTTTTTTAATTATATCTCTAGATAATTTTTTTTTTTTTTTTTCAGTATATGAATGAGTTGCACAAGTTTTTTATTTAATTTGATATCAATTACTTTTTGAACTCATATGTCACATCAAAGGTGACAAAATTATAATCATTTGTGTTTGTTGTAGCATATTTTTATTTATTATTTTACCATATATTTCAATTTTAAAATCAAGGGATAGATTTAATAAAGAAAATATGAATAAAAAAATGTAATTTATGTTAATACTTTTGTTCGATACTGTACATAGATATCCAAGTATATGTATAAATACGTATATATATATATATATATATATATATATATATATATATATATATACATGTATATGTACGTACCTAAATACGTAAGTATGTATTACTCATAGATGCGTATGTTGCATACGTAGGTAAATAGATAAATATGTAAGTTTCCGAAATCGCACAAGATGATATACATTCTTAATTAAAATAAAATTCAGGATGGAAATTATTCTTAGAATTATCGTAATTTAAATGTAAATAAATATTTATTTATTTTGCATATTTATAATATAATAAAATATATACAAATTCTTTATAGAGTTCTGTCATTTGGAAAGAAAAAAAAAAAGTCGATCAAATTTATTCTAAATTCTTAGAAAATATAATTTTACATTAACATTGACATTTTTATTCGTGACCTTTAAAAGTTAGAGATAGATAGAATGTATAGATAAAGAACAATTGGATAGAAAATTAGATAATTCCATTAATCATCGGTTATCGAATGTTTGTTAATTAGTCTTAACAACTTATAATTACTTGATAGTAGGATCTCAATTTAACGTTCAATTACTCATTTTTTTTTCTTAACGTAATAAATGTTTTATAACGTTTCATAATAAAAATATTATATATATATACAATATTAGATCTATAAAAAAATTATCTATAGAGTGGGTTGACAAGTTTTGAGTCATGACATAAAAGACTGTATTATTATTATTTTTTTTTTTTTATAAATCTTATTGAGTTCGATAAAAAAGAAAATTATTACAATATTAGTTAGCAAATTTTTCTATCCATTCAGGTATATTTTGTATAAAAAAAAATTTATTTTATTTGCATATGAATAATTTTTATAATAATTAATAATATATTTCAAAATAATTATATTAAATTTAAAATAGAGAGCACAATTAGTTATTTATAATGAAATATTAATAAAAGATAATTATTTAAATATTAATAAAAAATATTACACGTATTTTATTATATTGTTCACATGTATACATATATACATAATTATTTATAAGAAATTTAATTTATATATATATAGCAAAAAAATTGTATTATTTATTTCTTAGAAAATATTTCATTTATTATATTATATAAATAACACGTATATTCGAAACTCAATATTTCGCGCTAGATGAGAAATCGACGAGAAAATTTTGATGAGTGGGCATGCGCGTGACTACGAGAAAGAAAAAGATGAAATAACAGAGAATGAGAGAGAGAGAGAGAGAGATAGAGGTAGAAGGGTGAAGTTGGATAAAAAAGGTAGGACGAGAAATAGGTGAGAATGTAAGAGAGATTGGGCGTGGGTCCTGGACACTTTTGGCACGGTCCTGTTTGACGTCATTGACTGACGTCAATCCCGGGCCCCACCAGGATCCTCTCTCTGTCTCTCTCTTTCTTATTCTCTTTCTCTCTTCCTCTTATGTACCTCGTTGGCCCTCGTGTTTCGAAGCACATTTTATCGGCATGAAGATGTAAGAAGATTCGATGTTACCTTCGTTTCCTTATTCCTTCGCACCCTTCAACCTTTTTCCAATGAAATCTAACGAAGTTCAATTAAATTTAATTTTTAATATTTGTTACGTACTTACATATGTATATTCTTATTGTTTGATTTGTTTATTATGAAAGTAATGTAAGTTTCATTTTAAAAGAAAAAAACAATACACGAGAAAACATATAATATTTTTATGAATTGTAAATTAAAAATCAATGTTGTATTTTTTCATGTTCTTTTCAAAAATTGACTTACATCAGTTTTCTTATAAGCAGTTCATTTGATATTTATATAATAATATGGCATAGCAAGTATATAATATTCTACATTATACAATAAGTAATATTAGAATATTCTATTAATGCTATATATACAAATAAATGAGTTATAATAACAAAAGAATAAATAAAATAAAAATAAATAGCATAATGGTGTAGGTAATAATAATACATATTGTATTATAGTATATTGTCTATAAATTATTTAACGGTGCGTATTATATAGTATTTATGTAACAATCTATTATATATAGATATTTATAATTATATATACTATTGTGCAATAAGTAATTGATCGTTTTAGTAAAAGGAAGAATACTATTGACCAAATCCAATAAAATAGTATACCAAATTAGGATAAGTTTATCTATATATAGATAGACTTTTATTTAGACTTAAGAAAGTAGAATTAGGTTATATAGGGTGGTAAACTTGTTTCGAGTATTAATTATTCATTCTTTTACTATCTTTACAAAACTCTTACGATAAGTTGTAAGAGTGAGAGTGACTGAGTGAGAGTGACTGAGTGAGAGAGAGAGAGAGAGAAATCAGGGTAAGTGAATGAGTAAGTAAGTGAGTAAGTAAAAGAAAGAAAGAGATAAAGAAAAGTTAAAGTATGCGTATGTGTGGGAAGGAAAGAGAGAGAGAGAGAAATAGAAGTTAACCGCGAAAATATTTTCAAACTTACGCTGTTTGCGACTTTTCAGTGATTTATGAGGGACCAGGATGGAATATGCGGAAGTGCACCCGGTGCCACTCTTTATTGACATTTGAACGAAATGCGTCGGCGTATGACGAACTTAAAGCCGTTATCGTTTTAAGCCGATTAGATGATAATCCTTTGTCGATATTTTAACGATTGTGTATGCGAATATGTATGTGCATATATGCGTTATGCCGGCATGATCGACTAATCGATTTGATAGATCCGATTAAATTCCCTTTTAATATTACGTATCTGTGTATGAACTGTGTGTGTATATATATATATATATATATATATATATATGTATATGTATGTATTACAATTTGTTCGTTTCATTTTAATAGATTTTCTTTTAAAAAAAATTCATTAGCAATATTTTCATTCAATTGAAATGTCATATAAATTAAATTTATCTTTAGTTTAGGTAAATTAGAAAGACCACTAGTAGCACAAAATATTGCAAAATATTGAATACACGTGTATTTAATATTTTTTAATATTTAATACAAGTGTATTTAATATTTTTCAATATTTTGCGTTATTAGGGACGTTTATTGAATGGATTAGATATAATATTTATTATATATCGTTTAAACACGTGTTAAGTTTATTAATACTTTTGCTAAAAGTGTAGGTGTGTTATTAGAGAGAGAGAGAGAGAGAGAGAGAGATGATTATTTTATAAATTAAATATAATATTTATTAGAATTAGTCTAAATACGTTGTAAGTTTATTAATAGTTTTTAGAATGTGTAGGTGTATTAGAAAGACGTTTAGTTAATAAAGTAGATATAATATTTATTAGAAATCGTTTAAAAACGTGTGTATATTTAAAGATTCATAAACGTTACAGCAAATGTTATAAAAATATTATATCAAGAATTTTTTGTTTACATTGATTAGAAACACACGCACGCACGCACATTTTGTAATTAATTTATTTTATTTATTTAATATAACAAAAATTGTAATTTATTTAGCAAGTTGAATAGTCAATAGATTATATGTAATATCGATTAGAAATTATGTAAACGTTTTTGATACATTTGATGAATATAATAACACATCTGTGTTGATATATTGATAATATTAGAAGATAATAACGAGTTGTCTCTCGATACTTACAATTAGAAAGATAGAGAAAGTGTGTGCGTGTGTGGGTGTGTGTCTCATATTATTATTATAGTTTATTTTGAATGGAATGCGGTAAAATGGGGTGTCATTGACGTCTAAAAATATCTCGCGGGTTCCGATTAAAATCGTTAGGGCAATTTGGTTAGTCACCGATGTGACTTCTTTCCTCCGTAGGTAAATATAGAGGATAGGTTGGTATATGTATTCAATATAAATTTGACTAGTAAAGTGACTAACGTCATATAAGATTGATAATTTAAAAAATATTCAATTATATTATTTGAAGAGTTGAAAGAATTTTGATAAATGTCATATTGCATATTTCAATTAAATTTACAAAAGAAAAACAAGTACAAAATATTAATCAATATTTCAATTGATTTTTTAAATACGTTATCATAGAATATATTTATAAATATTTGAAATTATTTAAAAAAATATTATAACATATATTAATCCTCGTATATACCACGTTCATATATTATACAATAAGCAATTTATTTTTTGGTGAATAAAATATGTATATATAAATACATAAAAATATACATGTGTTGGTTTTAGAAAGAAAACAAGAAAAAAAAAATGAAAAAGAAAGAAAACAATATTTTCTCATATGCGTCAATCGATGTTCTTCATCGATGTGATGTCTTCGAAACAATATGCGTTCGTTATCATTCCTGTATATTAGTTTGTTACATATGTAGAATGATTAGACAAATTGAAAAAAACAGAATCGATAAGCAATGACTCCACGGAAAAATAATTGCCATGTAATATTTTCATACATGCTATTTCTAATTATATGATAGTAATTTATTCTTGTTTTTTGTTTTATTTTTTTTTTTAGATCAAATTATGTCATTCAATGAAACAAAAAAAGAAAATTTCATTTTATTCAGAATGTACAACGATTCTGTAAAGTTATATTTATTTATTTAATTATTTATTTATACAATGTTATATAAGATAGTATGACAGCATATCTAGTAGTTTTATTTTTTCTACTTTCATTAGTTATTCGACGCGTGACATACAAAAAAAAAAAGGAATACCTATGTATACACATAAGAACAAAAAATTACTTCTTATCACCTTATCATGTAATTTGAAGGATAAACTTGTCTCTCTTTCTCTTTCTTTTTCCTTTTCGTTTCTTTCTATTCGACTACCAATATAGGGTAGGTCGAAAGTTTTTAGTTGAAAAATATACATATATATTTAAAAATAAATTCTAAATCTCTAGAAGAATGAATAAACACGTAGATTCGGTTGAATAAGTTTCTAACTCGTTTCTATTTATATCATTTAAAAAATTTTGGTAAAATATTAGACTCTCAAAAATTTTCATTCTACCTTGTTAAATGATTAATAAAATAATTAATATTTAATAATTAATTATCTAAATATAATATACATTTTGATATTTAATAAATTGATACGAAATAATAGATTCTCAAAAATTTTCATTCTACTTTATTAAATAATCAATAAAATAATTAATATTTAATAATTAATTATCTAAATACAATATACATTTTGATACTTAATAAATTGGCACATAATAATAGACTCTGAAAACTTTTCATTCTATTTCATTTAATAATCAATAGATAATTCAATTTTATTTAATAATTAATTAAATAGAATATACGTCTTGATACTTAATAAATTGGCACGAACTTTTCGCATGACAATTTTTTTATTAAGTAACTGTAATTTATTTGTCAAATTACTTATGAACTTTAGGCCCACCCTTTATTCACGAATACATAATATAATAATGAATAAAGAAAGAGAGAGAGAGAGAGAGAAAAGGAGAAAATGAATACGATCAATCCAACTCTCGTTTTTGTTCAGTTGGAACTATCGTTACGTAGCGATCGTTACGTAGTATTACGTCTAGTACGACATTATAAAACAATATCACGTGAGATAGACCAACAACGTTCGTGAAAGATGCGATCTCTGCAACTCGAGGAGAGTTAATTCTTGCATGCAACGTAAATTTCGGTCGATTTTCTACTACGTTTATAAAAGGCAATCGTTGTATGCATATATATAACTATATATAGGTTGTATGTACATGTATTTAGTTATATACACGTTTTTACCTACCTACCTTTTTATCCGAAACCTCCATTATTATTATTATTATTATTATTATTATTATTATTATTATTATTATTATTATTATTAGGTTTTTCATTTTCTCTTATTACTAATTATTTTAATATATATATATTTTTTAAGTATTTTTTTACGAATAAATTATCTCTGATATAAATTAGAATTTTTGTTCTTTCGTCTAAATTTAATTTAAGATGGTTATTAGATAATAGATATTTTGTTTACGTTGTGTATTAATAAATCGTTAAATGTGTTAAGTGTCATTTAGTTATCATTTTGATATTTTAATTGTAAGTCGTAGGTCAAATTAAAAAGAAAAAAAAGAATAAAAAAAAAAAAAAATAATCTAATCTATTTGCACAATTTACCAATGAGTTCATTGAAAACGATAAGATTCTATTTGTCCTTGATGCATTAATTTTTTTTTTAATCGTTAAAAAAGAAATATTTCCGACATTTCGGTAAACATTGACTCTTTGATAGAAAAAGAAATACGACTACGATAGGGTTCTCCTGGGAAATTTATCGTTTGAAAGATATAATCAAATGATTTTTTAAAATTTTTTTCCTTACATACATACATACATACATATATATCTATGTATTATAGTTTTTTTATATATGCAGTTACATATTTGTATTAAAAATAGAACAATGATATATCTGATAGAAAAATTAAACACGAGTATGATAAAAAGTTTTGAGCTTCAACAACAAAAAACGAAAATTTCAATTTCCAAAAATATAAATGGTTTCGATGTTAAGGTTAACAAATCATTCAAACCATCAACGTATATCGTACTGTAATATTATACTTGATTTTGAATTATTATTACAATTATTACAATTTTGTATGTTTGTATTATTAATTAAAATAAATTAATATATTTTTTTATAATATATTTAATATATTTATATATATATAATAATAATATAATAATATATAATAATATAATATAATAAATATAATTAATATAAATATATTATTATTATATTTAATATATTTATTAAATAGTATTATAAAATAATATATTATAATATATATGTATATATATTTTATAATAATAATATAATATATAATATATAATATATTTTAATCTAATACATTTTATAAATATATTTAATAAATAATAAATTATATAAATATTTTTTTTATATATATACACTAATTTTTCGGAATATTTTTTTGTTCTTGAAAATTTATAGAAGAACAAGATCACGCAATCGAAACATCTTGTATTAGTGTTTTTCTTATCAACAAAAGGATATTTTAACATCATTAAAATACTATTTTGACGTTGTTAAAAGGCAAGCTGCGTTTTTCTTACGTCGGGCGTGAAGTATTTGCGTAAATAGAGAGTAGATAAAGAGGTTTTATATAATGGTCGTAGTTTTCCGAAAGTTGCGAGATCGTCATTAGCGAGAATATGAAACTTGCGTCGAGGATTCTACCACGTTTTAATATTACGCAACGAAAATTCACATCAAGATTTTTAACGGCCTGCAAATTTGTTATTCTACTATAGTTTGTACGTGAACGTGTCTGTGTAGAAATGGTACGATCACAATAAAAGAGAAAAACGCACAATATGCATATGCTTAATTATGCATAAGATGTAAATGTTCGATGAAAAAAACAAATTGATTAACAAAAAATTATTTTCTATTTCCTCCTTGTATTATAGAACAAAAAAAATTATGCATACTATATATATATATATATATATATATATATA
>NW_015148970.1:4279773-4316452 GCF_001465965.1 Polistes dominula
ATATATATAGTTAGATGCATGCGATATGAAGTAAATAGGAAAAATAGATAAAATAGATAAAATAGAATGGGGTGAAAATTTGGTTGAAAACGTAGGCGTATCTTCTATCTCTTTATCTTCCTTTTACACATAACACATATATATGTTAATATGTATATATGTGTGTGTTATACGCAAACGTTTAAACCATTGACGTACTCGTATAAATTCTCAACTACTTCGTGACGTTATCGCGTGGTTTTCGTTCGAACTCGTTGCCCTTTCCACGTTTTTACAACGATTATACGAAATTTCGTGAAATTCTAAACGACACGTCTGTTATTTCTTCGATTATTTTCACACGAACGATTAATTTATCTATCCATCACTCTCTTTTTTCTTTTCCATTTATTAATTTCCTTGAAATTATATTATTCAGATTTGTTACTTCTTTTTATCTTCTTTCCTTTATAAAATTTATCTCATTGTCGGTTAGTTTTACGTCTGACGAAAGTCGACTAACGTCATTCGAACGGCTGATTAGAAAAAATTTATGTTTTGTTGAACGATCTATTTTACATTAGGAATACATTCTTGTGTATATATTATTTTTATTATATTTATTTATATAGAATATGTGTAAATGGTAAAAGAATTTAAATGACATTAACAAGATAATGAATTTATTATTTTTCTAATAATTTTCTTTGTGTGTGTGTGTGTCTTAGTTTCTATATAATCGGTCACGTTTGACGATAATAGAACAGTCATTTAAAATGAGCGATTAGAATTATGAAATTCTTCGAATTATATTAATTATATTCGAAAGAAATTCATTCAAGTATAGATCATCTCTATTTTATTTTTTTAATACGAATAATCTTTATTTTATGTATGTATAATTTTATTGAATTTTTAATTAAAAAGAATTTAAAACAAATTATATAAATAATAACTAGATTAGAAATGATGACGTTAATATTTTAATGCAAAAATATAATAAAAATTAAACGATCATTTATCGATTTATTTTTATATAAAAAACATACGAATCGATAAATAAATTATATTAAGAGATAATTAAAAAAAAAAAATATGATAATAATAATAATAATAAAATATTTCTACAAAAGATAATAAATAAATAACCATGAATAGTGTTATTACCTAACGATCATGATAAAATACAATTTTACCTTCTAACAGTTAAATAGAGAAACGTTAGTATATAAATTGTTCAAGCATCAAAACAAACTAACTGTACTACGTGAAGTAAATGAAAATCGATTGGCGTTAAAGTCGTAGTCAAAATTGTTCATATACTAACGAAAACGAATCCTAGGAATCCATTTGTAGGTATTATAGAATATATATTTTAACAGTAGTAGTAGTAGTAGTCGAACTTATCCACGGTTGATAACCGTTTAGGTAAGCAACTAAGTTAAAAATAGTGGGAAGAAGGGTAGAAAGCAGGGGGTTAGAGAATGAAGGGGGTTTGAAAAATGGTAAGGTAAAATGTACAGTTTTACGTTAGTTTTTCTTCCAACACTTTCGATGGGAAATGCTGCTGCATACATATCATAGAAACTAACTCGTGTTGTTACGAGTATACGAATACGACACGAGAAAACACATTTTCCTCCTCGCCGAGGAGAAGAAAATCGATATTACCCAGGTTCGCCCCGATACACGAGCCCTTGCTCGAATGTTATATTTAGATAGACCCTTGTCCCGTTATCAAGTAGCAAGGTACGACGGCGTACCATGCACAATTGCTTCTGTAAACCGATATTAATGTGGTTAGCAATGCATCTCCTAACCATACATGTTAAATATCTATGCGTAATATCGCTTTTGATGTAATCCAGTGAGATCTATCTTGTCTTAACTGATGCACACACATGTATATATATATATATATATATATATATATATATGTAATATGTATGTAGTATTGGATAACATATCGTATTCATTTTGTTATACGAAAATCGTTCATTAACGTAATTCTTATTTTTGCATTGAAAAAATGTCTACAATTTATGTATTCGGTAAATTATAAGTAAACGATGGAGAGGATTTAAATGTTTTGGATGATCTGTTGTTTTCGATTACGTATGGTTACTATATCGTTAAATTTATTACCAGAACAAGATGTAATTAGGTTTTATGGGTAAAATCGTTGATTAATGTATTTATGTTTATTACGAAGAAATATCGGAATGTTTAAATAATTTAAAAGAATAATGGGATTTTTATAATAATGTTTGGGTAATCCGTTATTTTCGATTGTTTAAGATTTTATCGAAAAATGTATTGGGAACGAGGTATAGTTAGATTTGTAAATGGTGGTGGTAGTAGGGGGAAATCGTTGATTAATGTATTTATGTTTATTTCGAAGAAATATTTGCAATTTGTTTTTATTTTCGATAAATGATGGGTTTGATTTAACGTTATAGGTTAATTTATATTTTTTTTATTTTTTAATATTGAACAAGATTTCTATCGGAATTTGTGTCTTAAAAGAGATGCAACGAATACACAGCTAGGTGGTGGTTTTTTTATGGTAATAACTCAACAATATGTTTGCTTTAGCATTGGAGACATTTCTAGATTTAGCATTGAATATTTTCAGTAAATAATGAGTTATAAATAAAGTTATGGAAATTTGTTATTTACGAGATCTTCCATTGAGTTTGTTTTATACTTTGAAAAATGGAATGGATATACATAGAACTTCTATCGAGTGTTTCTTTTTTCTACTTTGAAAGATGAAACGAATACAGTTAGATTTCTACAGAAATTTTTTTTTTTTTAGTATTGAATAATGTTTAAATAGATTCATAATTCTATCGAAATTTTTTTTACTTTGAAGAATTGAAGAAGGATTTATTTTGTTTTTTTTTTTCTAGCAAAAAATATTTAGTTCAATGATTTAGAAAAAATATAAAATATTGTGTAATATAAACAACGGATTTGAATTAGAATTATTTTATTTACTAGTCCTTTTAATACTTTATGATATTTTTTTTCAAAGTACATCCCACGCAATTTCATACACACCTACGCAAACCCACAAACATTTTTTTACTGAGAATAAAAATAGAACAAAAATTGTTTACTGAGAAATCACGTGATTTAAAATAAAATACATATACATTTCTCTTTTATTTAGAAATATATGAATTTTCTTTCTTAATGTTTATATAATTTATAAAAAAATTCGTAATTTTCTAATCTGTATCAAATATTTTTGAGATTTTCATTTGAAACGGGTGAACAAAAAGAAAGAAAAAAAAAACCGGGATTATCAATCACTCGATTTGATTTGATTTTATTTTTGGAATAATCGATATGTAAATTATAAAAAAAAAATCTAATAATTTTTTATTTGTTCTCTTTTTTTTAATTATTTTTCTGTTACATTGAACATATCTCATTCGAAACGTAAAATAGGAAATATTTTCTATTCGTTATTATCGTAAATTGAAGAAACCCGATCGAATAGGTTTTAGCAATAGTAATCGCAATAAGCCTTATGTGCAATCCCATTACGAAATTCCATTGCATCGTTTGTCGTTGCTCGAGTGACTCAAATGCCCGAGAAATAACGAGAAAACTTTTATTCCAACAAGAGAAAAAAACTAATAAAAATTATAAAACATTTTAACGTTTTCTATATATACAAAATGTGTAAATTAATTTGCATATAATTTTATTTTTTAATTAACATTTTATTGTTACTTTTTTATATTTACGAAGTATTATATAGAGACATTTTTAATATGATTTAAATTAAAAACACAGATAATATACGTATTTTTATGATACTATTATATGCACTACTATTAATAATACTATTACATAAAAAAATTTGTAACTTTTTAATTAATTACGCTTTTTTTTTTTCAATGATAAATAAAAAACGATCCTTTTCATATTTATAATACGAGAAAGATCTTTAAAATGTGATCGTAAAAAACTATCATTGAATTTTATGACAAATTCAATTTAACTAATTGTTTGTTATGTTATCATGTGCCACTATTTTGCCGTTATCTATTTCAATTGAACATTTTAAACGTAAGAGGAGGTGGTGGGAGGAGAGAGAATGCATCTTTCAAATTAAAATTATCGAAAAATAATTTTAATGCTATTGTATTAACTAAACAAATTATTTTAAGTAAACTGTATTTAATTTTACGAATGAAACTTTTTAGACGACTTAGAGGTAACGATTGATAGTTATCGCAAAATTACGTTTGCTTATCGTTGATGAGATGAGTAGGAATATGATATACATTGAGAATGTTCTACATATTTTAAATAATTGTTAATTAAGCAAAGAAAATGTATATTTTAGTTTAAAAGCATGGAGTATAAAATCTACTTACAGTTTTCTCCGAAATCCATCGTTAAACTAGCGCATTGTTTTTTTATATGAAATTTCTTTTTTCAATGTTGTTTATATCACTATCCGATGGCCGATATATATATATATATTATAAATAACATTCGTAATTAATACAATTTCCTTATTTGGAAAGCCATATAAACAACATTCAATAAAAGAACTATCATGGAATATACACGAGTCAGTTTATTGTTTGATTTCGAAGAGAACGGTACATAAATCATACACTCTGAGCTTTTAGATAACAACAGACACTTAAATCGATTGATTAACAATTATTTTAGTATTCTAATACACTTTACTTATATTACAGCAACATTTTACCTTCGAAATCATCACTGTTAATGTGATGACATCATTGTGATAAAATGAATACATTAGAATGCAAAAAATACTAAAATAGAACGTTATAATTATAAATTCTCTTTATTAGGAATATTATTACTGTTGCACACATTTGTAATGTTCGGAAAGTCATATAAACAGGATTGAATAAAAGAATTGTGACAGAGGACAACCTATTAGTCTGAAGGACGATACTCCGATCATATAATTCGAGCTTTTAGACAACATTAGACACTTGTATCGATTAATTAACAATTATTTTAATATTCTAATACACTCTTCTTATATTACATGTAAATTTAACCCTCGAAGTCATCACTGCTCAGGTGTGATAAAATAATTACAATAGAATGCAAAAAATACTAAAATTAGAACGTTATAATGTTAGATATTCTTTATTAGGAATATTATTACCATTGCACATGTTAGCATTGCACATGTGTGATATTTTAATGTATTTTTTGTATTTATAGGTTCCATGGAACAACGCATAATTGTATGATTTTTTAATTATTGTACTTTATTTTATGTAGATTAAAAATTATGTATATAAATGTATATAAATTGTATTTCTATAAAATTGAAATTATTCTAGGGTGTGTTGATTTTCAATAGAATCATATCGATGTTATTTAAATTCTATTCAGGTTGCACTCATCGTTTATCATTTTGTTTTTCTTTTTGGTATTTAAACTTTTCTTTTTATTCTTGATAATAATTGTTGGATTTTTTTGATTGTACTCTTATAGTGTGACCTAAGAGTTAGATTCCGTTCCTTTCAATTATATTCGGATGTGGACATCTTGAGAATGCACAACCCTCGTGGGTCTTCAAAAGCGGTTACCTCCTCGTGGTTAGACCTGGGCAATGGATATTACTTTCCGTGTAATGTTTATCATATTTTTATATGCTATACATTCCATGGCAAGTGAAATCTAGCTAAAGACCGCTTAATTTGAAATAAAAACAAGAAATATTAAGTTTTTAAGTATTAATACATTTTCATTTAAAGTTATTTTCTTTTGGATAATTTTTATCCGTATATTTGTGCTTTTTTTAAATAATGTATATCATATTTTGATATGTTATAATTAATTCACTTTTTTACACAAAATTCTTGTTTTTATTTAAATTAAATTTAGATAATACCAATTGCTATGTTATTAATATTAATTTTAATTTACATTGAATGAAAGAACTTTCACAGAAGACAACGTTTTAGTCTGAAGGGGAATTTCAAAGAGGACGGTTGACAGAGCATATATTCCGGGCTTTTAGACAACAATAGACACTTGCATTGATTAATTAACAATTATTTTAATAATCGTCAAAATAATTTGTAATTTTATATAAATTTCTTGTAATATAAAAATACAGTCTTTTTATATTACAAGAAATCTTAATTCTCGAAGTCATTACTGCGCTGGTGCGTAAAAATAATTACATAAAAATAATAAAAACTCTAAAATATACCAGCGTTTTAATATTAAATTCTATTAATTAGGTCAATTATTTTCGTTGCATAAAGAATAAAAGAATTGTCATAGAGGACAATGACTCAGTTTGGAGGTGAATTTTGAAGAAGACGGTACATTAATCAAATGCTTGGTGTTTTCAGTTAACAATACACATTCCTTTCGATTAATTAACAATTATTTGAATACTTTCATGCACTCTATTATATTAGATTACATATTACATACATACATTATTATATTAAAGGAAAATTTTCAAATAAATTAGATTATGTTCATATCTATGTAGTTGAAATAATTGAATTGATTGTGAATTAGTTTAGAAAGAATTTTCGTGTTTCAGAGAATTATTAACGTTACAAGTTTCGGCTTTTTACGTGTTTTAATAAAATATGATGATCTTATGTGATCGATAGATAAGTAACCTAATTATTATTTATATTTTTCTATAGTTTTGTTATATTATTAATGTATATAATAATCCATAGGGAAAACTGAAATTGCTAACGTTTGAAAAAAATATAGTCATACTTTCTAGGTCTTAAGATAACGCACGTAACGGGGAACTTGCATTTTACAAAATTAACTTGGTAATGAGCAACGAGTTTTTCCCAGGTTTCTCATATTTTCTCTCTCTTTCTCTCTTTCTCTTTTTCTTTATCTCTTTCTAACTTACTCTTTTTCTTTTTATTTATTTTTTTTTCTTTCTTTTTTTTTTTTCGTTCGCTCGTTAAATCCGCTTCGAAAAATAATGCATGTCTAGTCTATGTATCTAATGAAAACAAAATTAATAGAAAAAAAAGAAATGTAAAAGAATTCCTTCCTCTCAAAAAAAAAAAAAAACAAAGAAAATACTTATTGCGAGAAGATAATCCAAACGATCCCGAGCGTATTGTTTTTTAAAAATTATTTTGGTTTTTTGTTCTCTCACCCTTTCCCGTATGGTCATCCGTATCAGTATTGATGGACTGGTAATTCCCATTATTACACGGCACTGTCGAAAAATTTGTTTGCTGGAATTTTTCACGATAAATCGATTAATCTACGGCTTAATCAAAACGCATTGTTTGTTTCATTGTCTTTCTTTTTAATTTCTCTTTTTTGTTTTTCAATATTTTTCCATTTGTTCGTTTTGTCGAATTCCATTGTGCGTACGTGCGTGCGTTCGTGCACACATCATATGTTGCATCTATTTTTTTATTTAAAAAAAAAAAAGAAGATATGTTTACACATACACATAGACATGTTCGAAATTAATCATGATGTAAATTCGACAAGAAGAAGAAAAGTAAAGAAACGCGTTCGCTTAGCAAGATTAATCTTTGTGCAAATTCAAGAAGAGAAACAAAAAAGAAAAATAAAAGAATACGGGTTCGTGACGAATATTAATCTTTGCGGAAGTTTGAGGTGAAACAAAAAAATTGAAAAAATAAAAAACACTAATTCTAAAAAAAACGTATTAACGACGACATAAATATTTAATGTAAATTCGATAAGAAGAAGAAGAAGAAGAAGAAGAAAAATTAAGAAGCATGTTCAAGAAGAAATAAATATTATCGTGGTCAATTGGTTAAAAAAAAATAAGAAATGTTTTAAATTTTATATCACCATAATTTTTATTGTTTACTTTTTCAATATAGAATTATTAAGGAAGTTAATAATGTTAATATAAAAAACAAAATGAATATCTGTATTAAAAATAGGATTAAAAAAAAAATATAATGCATAAAATTTGATTCACATAATTATTATTATTTACTTTATTAATATAGAGTTGTTAATGAAGTTAACAACGTTAATATAACAAAAAAAAATGAATATTAGCATTAAAAATAGGATTAGAAATAAAAATTTAATGCGTATAAATTTTAATTCACATAATTATTATCGTTTACTTTACTAATATAGAGCTGTCGAAGAAAATAATAATGTTAATATAAAAAAATAAATATTATATTAATATAATTTTATTTAAATTTAATATTTTTATAAAATCATTTATATTAATTTATTTTATTTAATATATTATTTTATTAAACTTTAATATTTTTATTTTATAATTTATATTAATTTATAATTATTCTAAATAATATATATTTATAAATAATAATATATTATTTGTAATTATAATATATTAATAATAATAATAATATATATTATAATATATATTATATTATAATAATAATATAATTATAATATATATAATACAAATATTATAAAATAAATATAATTTTAATATAATATAATAATAATATATTATTTATAATTTAATTTTAATTTAAATTAAATATTTCTCTCTTTATATTATATATTATAATATATTATATTATTAATATAATATAATATATATATTTCTTTTACAAATAGGATTAGAAACAAAAATGAATTGCATATAAAATTTAATTCACATAATTAATTGTGTATTTAATTTTTAATTTTTCACTTACATATGTATCTACAATGAAATATTATGACCAATAACTGTTACAATAATTGCAGTAACAGAAGCAACATTAAAAGCAATAGAGTAAGTAGCAGCAGCAACAGTAACAGTAATAGCAGCAAGGAGTAATAAGAGGAGAGCAGCAACAGGCGATTTCTGGTTTGGTTAGCAGGTCGGTGTGCTCCAGTTATATACCCCCATTGCTACCTGGTGGTAGCTGTGTAGCCACGATCTAGTTCTATATTTTTCTCTCTCACTCTCTCTCACTCGTTTATTCACTCACTCACTCACTCGCATCAGTCTGCATCTGGCTCTCTTTCTCTGTGTGATGTATTGATTGGAAGCTGGGGCTACAGGTGGCTTTCCGGCGCTTGCGCCATGAGCGCAGGTATGAATAAGTTCTCCTTCCTTTATTAAAATCCCCCATGAGCTTACTAGAGCAATCGTTAGCTGTCGGCGATCCCTTTTTTTTACGTCTAACTAACATCGTCTCTTCTTCTTCTTCTTTATCTTCGTCTTCTTTATCTTCTTCTTTTTATTTTTTTTTAATCCTTTTTAATATTTTTCTTTTTATTTTGTTTACTTTGTCATCAAACGTTCACTATGAACGAGATTTTTACGTGAAAATCGCATCCCTAAACCCCCTCTATAGTTTTCCTTTTTTTTTTTAATTCTTTTTGATTATTTGAAAAAAAATGACGACGAAGCAGGAGAAAAGGGGGTAGGTGTATGGGGTGTAAAATACATTTTATCGCTATTTTTTATTTTTTGTTATTGTTTTATTTTTTTTTTTTTTTGAACACTTTCATCTTACATTCTTTCAAATTTGTATCATTTTTGGTTTTTTTGTTTTGCATAATTTACTTCAATCTTTCTGAAAACTTTTTATTATTTTTTTTTTATCACTTTTTAACTTTTTGATTTACGTTTATATATATATTAATTTGTTTTTCATTTTTTAATTAATTATTTTCTTCTTCTTCTTCTTCTTTTTCTTCTTCTTCTCACCTCTCTTTGCATTATCTTTTTCTCATTTTTTATTTCTTTCTTTTTCTTTTTTTTTTTCACATACTTGAATTTTCTTTTTCTTTTTCTTCTCTATCTTTCTTCTACTATCTCGTTCTTTCTTTCTTACCTGTCTTACCTAGAACGTTCTCTTTCCACTTGGTCTATTACCCTTCCTCCATGGTTTTTACTCGGTGTCGAGAGAAGCGTTTCACGGTGTAATGGACGAAGCTTGAATGAGCGTGAAAGATTCATGAGCAACCGGCTCGAAGACCGACCTCGAATCGTTGCAACTTTGTAATTAGTGCCAATGCACCCCTTACCACCCCTTCACCAACTCTCTCTCTCTCTTTTACCTAACTTTCTATCTCTCTCTCTCTCTCTCTCTCTCTTTCTCTCTCTCTCTCTCTCTCTCTCTCTCTCTCTCTAGTGTACAATTTATTAGAAACAATGTTTTTATTTTTTTATATAAAACTCACGTATATATATGTTAAATTTTGTATTTATTTATCGTAAAAAGCAATAATTTATTTTATTATTAATTATTAGAATAAAATAATTATTATATTTTTAATCGTATTAGATCTTATCTTTCCTCTAAACAAAAATGCAATCATTTACGATGTTAAAGTATATTTTAATTTATTTAATAGAATCGTTCATCCATTTCTATTGCGATTCTAATAGAAATGAATGAAAAATTATTGATAAATTAAATTAAATTCTGTGTTGAATTTGATTACAATGCCAAAAAAAGAAAAATTTGACAATTAAATTTATTACGAAAAAAAAAGGTTATGTGTAAACAAAATTGTAAACAAGAACAAATAGAAGAAAAGGAACACCATGGTAAGAAAAAAAGGAAACACAAAGAAAGGGTGTGAGTGAGAGAGATGGTATATTATTATTGTTTCACAAGCAGTAACCACGATACTAGTACTTTTTCTTATGACTATCCCAAGGGATGTTATTTTTTCACGTTCCATCAGAAAGTTTGCATTTACCCCTCTTTCTCTATCTCTCTCTCTTTCTATCTCTTTCTATGCTCGTGCTCTTGAGATAACAGATATTTTCCTCTGTATCTTCGTTATTTTTTCTTTTTCCTTTTTTTTTTTTTAGGTTTCGTTTTTGTACAGAATTTTTTTTTTCTTTCAATTTTCAGATATTTTTTATTTTTTTTTTTATTACAAAAAAAAAAATCTTTTTTGCAATGCAACCTGCTGACTCCTTTAGTTTTACATGCATTCCGCGGCTCGGACGTTTTGAATTAAATATAATATCACATATCTCCACCCCCGCCCTCCCCCCCGACCCTTCACGTGCACGCTAACGTCAGTGGTTTAGGATTTTGAAGCTCATAAAACCTCGATCGTAATATTGTATAAATGATAATAAAAAATAAAAAAAGAATAGATAGTGAGTGAGTGAGAGAGAGAGAGAGAGAGAGAGAGAGAGAGACGAGTAATCGCGAGTTTGCAAATTTCCATACGTTTTTTTTTTCGTTTTATTTCTTTTTATAGTCGTAATAATAGTTAATGTATTGTTATATTAAAAATGAAAAGATAGTATAATTTTTGTGATTATTTACGATCATTATATCTTTTGTAATTACATTTATTTTTTTTTATTTTTATTTTTTGTTTAGTTTATAATGCATTAACATATTTTTATTGTAAATGGCATATAATTTATATTTTCACTTACGTTGCATTGTCCAAGCAATAAGTTAGATTATTACCATGTTTATGGTAAGAAAAAAAAAATATATTTATATAAATTATTTAAACACAAAATTTCATCTTTTTTTATTATTTAATTCAAAAAAAAAAAAAAAGAAAAGAAATATTTTTATTGTAAACGGCATATAATTTATATTTTCACTTGCATTGCATTATTACTTGCATTATTACTATGCTTATCGTAATAAAAAGAAGAAGAAAGATATATAATTATATAAATTACTTAAATACAAAATTTTGTCTTCTTTTATTATCTTATTCAAAAAAATAGAAAAGAGAAGAAATATTTTTATTGTAAACGGCATATAATTTATATTTTCACTTACGTTGCATTATTACTTGCATAATTGCAATGCTTTTGATAATAAACAATAGAAAAGATATATAATTATAGAAATTACTTAAACACCAAATTTCATTTTTCTTTTTATTATTTTACCAAAAAGAAAAAAAAATAGAAAAGAAAAGTAAAGAAAACTTCGTTTATGAATCAGAATAGAAATTTCCTTATTTTCCTTTTACTACTTACACACAAATGATATATCGATATATTATGTATATTTATTCTAAGTCAAAACGTTTGAGTATCGTTACAATACGATCCCAAACCTTATGTAGGTATCCATTTCCTTAGTGTATCTCTCGTTATCAGGTGGGAGAAAATTCAAACACTATTCTCTCTCTCTCTCTCTCTCTCACTCCTTCTCATTCTTTCTTCCTTACACACTCACACACATCTCACATACCTCACACACATCTCACATACTTCACACATTCTCAAACATTCTCGTAATACTTACAAACACACATACCTCACACATACTCATAATACTTACATACACAAAACTCACACATTTTTATAATACTTGCACAGACACATACACACACTCATACGCATACGTATATATTTTTCTATATATAGAAAGATACAAATACAATCGCATATGTGTACATACATAGTCCATTTCGGTCATATCTAGATTGGCATGTGTATATGTAAATCTATATAGAGGGGATAGAAAGCACGTCTGCGCGATGTGAATTGAAGGGGAGGAGGGAGGTTCGAGATTAGGGGGTGGGGGTTGGAAAGTCTCTTTAACGGGGACCCGACGTGCTTTTCTACCCTCGACGACGACAGTCCTGCCGCACCACCAAAACGTACCACATAATCGTGAGTAGATTTTATACATTCTTTCGATCCTTATACACTATTACTATTATTTTATTTATTAATACTAAAGAAAAAAAAATATATATATACAATAAACACATTTCATTTCTTTTATTTACCTTTTTTTTTTCTTTCTTTTAATTTTTTTTTTTCCAACATTTTTTCACGTTCTTTTTTCTAATATTATACTTTCTCGTGCAATTAGAAAAAAGAAATAAACAAACGCTATTTTTTCAACATACACGCATTACAGAATTATACACGAATAATACGTGTTTCATTTGTTGTTTATTATTATTATTATTATTGTACCTTAAATAATAAATCCAAATCCTCGTGGAAGGTTAGAATAATCGAAGTAGAGAGAGAGAGAGATTTATATTTAATTAACGTCGGAGTTTGTTATTGTTATTGTTTGTTGTTGTTGGTGTTGTTCTACTTCTTCGTTTTTTTTATCTTTTATTTTTTTTTTTGTGTGGATATTTTTGTTGTAATAAATAATATAATTAAAGATATTATTTATGTAATCGATAACATTGAAAGTTTTATTTATTTTCTCACGTCAACGAGATTATTTTTTTTCTTATTTTTTTTTTATATATTAGTCTCGTTTGGTCACATCTTTCACTGATAACTTTTTTCTTGTTTTTTTTTTTCTCTCTCTCGTTTTAATACTTCGTTAAGGTAATATTTGATCATTTTTATTGTAACGATTGTTGCTTAAGTAACTCTTCAATCGATTTTTTTATTATTTAATTGATTGGTGAATAAGTTAGTGTACGATGGGAAATAGTTGTTCACGAGAAATTGATTGATTTCATATTTCGTAATATTAAATGCACTCGTTCTAAAAATTTTTATTTTATTTTTATTTTATTTTATTTCAATCAAATTAGTGACCACAACAAGACACTTTTTATAAAATAAAAATGATTTAATTAATTAGTATTAAAATTACAAATATTTCAGCTAAAGAAATAAATAAATAAAACGTGAAGAAGTTAAGTTCGATATGTTAAAAATTAAAAATGAAAAGATACTTACAAATGAAGAAAATTGGACAAAAAAAACTACATTTTTCTCATTTCATTTCTTAAAATACAGTGACCACTATACGCATTAAATAAATAAATAAATAAATATATATGTGTCAGAAAAAATTAAACAAAGTTTGTTAGGTTATGTGTTAAAATAAATGTTGCATTAAAAAAAAAAAAATAAAACGAAAAAGGAAAAATAAAATAAGATAAAAAAAAATGAAGAAGTTTAGAGAGAAAACGGAGTTTTTAACTTGGCTACCTTTTGGTGTTTCCAAACGATAGGGTGGAAATGCAGTTAGTTAGTAAAACGAGATTATGAGTGGTTGTGCCGGGGTTAAATTTCCATTCGCTTTGACTTCTTGCTTGATTTTTCTCTCTCTCTCTTTTCAATTAGTTTAACGTTCCACGAGTTCACTCAATCCCAAGTGGGAGGATCTAATAATTTTCAAAAAAAAAAAAAAAAAAAAAAAAAAAAAAGAAAAAAGAAAAATAAGTATATTTTATTTTATGGAAGAAAAGCTTGTTACACAATCATCGTTCAAACAATCAAAAAACAATGAACCTTTCTCCCTCCATTTTTTTGTCATTATTTTTTGATCCTTTGTTCTTTTTTTTTCACTGTTCCAAGAGAGCACAAACCTGCATTTTTATCGTTTGATTGTTAATTGTATTAATCAATTAATGTCGGTCACCATAATTGTCACACAAGCACAAATATGTTTTAAAAATAATGTTATTAATATATAATGTATAATGTTTTATACATTTAATATAACTAAATAATATAATTATTAAATTAATTATATAAATTAAGTTGACCAATAAGTTCGTACGTAAGATTTTTGTCTATAAATAAATAGCAAAATCCTCGTGAACTTATTGGATAACTTAATATTATTTTTAATGTGTATAGAATATAAATATTAATTATTACATTTAACATATATATATTCTTTTTATTTGACGTTTAATTAATATTCTTATCATTATATAAAGTGACATTTTATGTAATAATTGCAATTGGGTGGTGTACACATTTAGATATGTTAAAACAAATGTTTTAAAAAAATAATATATAATATAATATATATATTATTTATTTATATTAAGACAATATTTTTTATCAATTTATCTAAAAAAAAATTAAAACAAAAAGATGTTTATCTTTCTCTTTTTATTTATTACTCCATGTGAATTTCAAAGCTACTCGTGTTATTTATATTCAATGAAAATAATAATAGAAAAAAAAAGAATAAGAAGAAGAAATACAGTGTAAATCGTATGTTACAGTTTAAACTCATTAGATAGTAGCCACTAGACAAATTCGATTGAAGATAAGTCAAGCTCGTATATCTTTCAGTTTAATCTTGTGCATGAGTAAGAAAAAAAAAAGTGTAAAGCAATCGAGTGTTTATATTAGTTTCTCTACTATTTCTCTACTTTGGTTTGTTGTAAAAAAAGAAAAAGAAACATAAAAAAAGGGACACATTTATACAAGTAGCAGGAGGATAAGATCACTTCCTAATTCGTTTACGACGTGTCACGATTATCTCGATCACTTTTTCTTTTGCGACGCATTATCTTTGAGAAAATACATTGAAACGTGAATCGTTTAAAAGTTTGTATCGTATTCAGTGCGAACCGTTACACCATTTTATTTTTTTTCATTCGATTTCCTTTTAATGTAGATTAGAGAAAAACTGGTTGTTCTGAATTGAGATATAAAAACGTGACCCGAAAGTTCAATTTTCTATAGGATATCAAGTTTTCCATATATATATATATATATTTATGTATATGGATCTGTACATTTTATCTATATGATAGATAAATTTTATATTAGGAAGATTCTAAAGGTGAGAGAGCTAATAAGAGAAATATGCTGGTCACGTATAAGTGAGACATCGAAGGTTTCACGTTTGAAATATATCAAATATCCGTAATCCATATTTCTTTCTTTTTAAAGCTTTACAATTTGGCTTATATGCTGATCGAATAGGAACAAATTTGTAAATACATTTATCAAAGAAATATATATATATATATATATAGGTATTATTTAAAAAAATATATTTATATATTAAATATAATATTATATTATATATTAGATATTTTTAATTATTTATTAAATATAAAAAATATTATATTATATATTAAGTATTTTTAATTTTATTTAAAATATAATATTATATTATTTTTTAAATATTTTTAATTATATATTAAATAATAAATAAATAAAAAAATATTTTTAATAATTATTTTATATATTTAATATGATTTCATATTATACATTAAATATTTTTAATAATTATTTTATATATTTATATTAATTATTTTATTATATATAAAATATAATGTTGATCTATAGAGAAGAGAAAAAGGATGATAATATATCTCTGCAAACATAAATATTATATATAAACATATATTTATAGATTTATAAAAGAAAATATTATTTTTAGTAATTAATCATTATTACTACAATTTATGTATATATATAATAATATGTAAAAATAGTTTTCATAAAATTCTGATATTTCATACTGTGATTTTAGAAATTTTTTAGCTTCATTATAATGCCTATATAAAATAAACAAAAACAAAAATACAATTTTTAGGTTATATATAACAGAAGGGGTGGGTTTAGAAAATAAAAATGTTAATGTCAAAATATATTGATCTATATTCGTATAATACTTGTCTTTTTATCTAGATAAATAGGGAGCTTAGTAGGTCGTCTGGTAATGTTAATATTCTTTTCACTTTGAAAACGATAGAGGAAGAAGAAGAAGAAGAAGAAGAAGAAGAAGTAGAACTAGGAGGGAAGAAAAAAAAAGAAAAGAAAAAATAATAATAAAAAGAATAAAGAAAACAGGAAGCCTAAAATATTATATATAGCTATGATACTTTTATCGTTGGTAAAAGTGAAAAAAAAGGGGGGTAGAGTTTTCTCAAAGCTGCCAAACTTTTATGCAAATCATTTTCTTTCGAAGGATATAAAAACGAATGAATAAAGGAAGCACTTTACGAATGATCTATGCAAAGCACGCAACAATCGATTCGATCGTGAACATTTTATCTAACTATTTTCTCCCCTTCCCTCCACCCCGTTTTTATTTTTTTTATTTTAATTTTTATTCTTTTTCGTTCAACTTATTTCTTTCTCTTTAATATTCATTTTTTTTTTGTCTAATCAAATATTACACAATTAAATGTAATAATAAATTTCAAGTAATTAAATAATTATAAACAACGCTAATAATTGCAATAACACTAACAACAATAAATAATTATAATTATTATTTATAAACAAATAAAAAAATTCAAAATAAAATGTAACAAATCAGATATCATAATAACGTTAATAATTGCAATAACACTAATAACAACAATAAATAATTCTAATTATTTATAAAAAAAATAAAAATCAAAATAAAATGTAATAAATCAGATATCACATTGACGAATAAAAAAGATAAAAAATTATTTAAAATATCTTGCATTAATCCAAGGAAAAAAAATAAAACCTGCAACATTTATGTTCCATATTTATATAACGAGAAAATAATTACACATTTATTTTTATATATTTATTAAATATTATTTATTATATTTATATTTATATAATGAGAAAGTAAATAAAAAAAAAGAACAAAGTATCTTAATCTCAAAAAATACTAATGATCTTAACTTTAAACTAAATAAAGTACACTTAATACCAACAAATAATTTCGGTCACAATAGTTGTATCAAAACGCAATTAAAAGAAAAATCCATTTAAACAAAAGTAAAACTATAATAAATACGTACAATCGCAAAGAAATACGTACGTTTGTTAAATATAAAAAAAAAAAGAAAAAATATTTAATCGGTTGAATTAAATGTACAGATGTAATCGCGCACAGACAATTCCTCCTCCCTTTTATTTTCTTTTTTGTTTGTACTGGGTACATCCCCCTTTTTAACCATTCTGTGTAACTACTACCCCATTTTAAAGATGGGAATGTTAGGTAACACTTTATACCTGCCGAGCGGAACTCGATTTACCAAAGAGGAAAGTTGAGTTTTGCAAGAAAATCATTAAAACCTTTTCTCTCTGTCACCCCACTTTTTTTATATTATACCAGGCAGGAAATGGTATTTGTTTGACATGAAAAGCTATTCAAGCAGAAAAGGTTGTCCTTCGACAAGCGAACTTAGTTAGTATAATAATTGTTTCATGACGATCATGAAATTTTCGTTTGTCAAAGGAAAATTTAATTTTACTTTCATTTGTATGTGTATGTGTGTCATCAATATCGTTAATATCGTTGATTTGAATATAATTCGAATAGGTAGTTGGAGTATTGTTGAATATTTTTCGAATATTATTAGTCATAAATTGATGTATTATTAGAATTTTATTGTTAAATATAAAACATTTTGAAATATTGTTAGATTGTTTGGAAATTAATGAAAATATCTCATTTATTTAATTTTATTACACGTTTAGAGATGAATTTATTAGTCATTTTATTCTGATATTTAGTTTATATATGTATATATATCTATGGTTAATGTTATACCGCAATTTCATTAATTAGCTTCGTAATAGAGAAGACTTATTCTGGTAAATGCAAGAATAGTAGTAATAATCATTGTCGAAATGGTTTTCTACCACATAAAATTTCGGGTTTATATTTTAGTCCTATTTTCGTTGTTTTATAATATCTTTTCACATAAATAATAATGGGAAGATAAAAAGTGATGTGATAAACATTTTTTTGATAAGAGATATGTTTTGATTTTTGAATAAAAATATTTAATGATTAATTTTTGTTAAAACGTTTCAATCGTGCTAAAGTTTATATCAAATAATACGAATTCTATAGGACTTTAAATTAAGTAAAATTAATATTTGGTACATTTTCATTTGAAAAGAAAATATTAATGTACATTTTATCAAATATATATTAAATAATTTGAGAAAAAAATATGTAAACTTTTTTTTTTAGTATATCATTCATTTGATAACATTTTATTTCTACAAATATGTAAATTTATTTTTTATTTGAGTATTAAAAGTTTATGTTAAATGGTACGCGAATCTTAAAAGATTCCAAATTAAGTAAAATTAATATTATGTACATTTTTATTTGAAAAGATAATATTATATTTATATTTTATAGAAAAACTATATAATTTGTGAAGAAAATATGTAAACTTTTTTTTTTTAGTATATCCAATATTTGATAACATTTTATCTCTACAAATACGTAAATGTTTCATTTAAGTATTATTTATTTTGATTTATAATATTTTTTTTTAATCATTTATTTAATAGCAAACGGTATAACAAGAAAATAAAATTATAAAATTATTTCTTTTTAATATAAGAATTTTGTCAATGGGATTTGTTTAACCAAAATAAATGTTATAAATTATGAGATTTATAGTATTATATTTTATATGTTGGTGTACTAATTTAATCTTTTTTTTATTCGAGGTTGAAAAAAAACTTTAGCATAATTATTATTACAGTTATTAATTTTAATCTAAGTGTCACGTGTATATTGACGTTTATTGGAAATATTATAACGCAAATAACGTGTACTTAACAAGTACTATATTTCTTCTTTTTATATTTTTTCTTGTCTCTTTCTATTTTACGATCGTAATCATAAAATCATGATGTCACCAATAAATGTACTTTCACACAATTAAACGTGGTCAATTTTTTTTTTATTCTTTTATAAAAGTTTCGTAAGATTATTTAGAACGTCGTTCATAAAAAAAAAAAAAACACGAATATAAAGTTTCAACCGGTGAGGTTTTTTTTTTTTTAACAAATTTTTCAAACTTCTATTCTCTTTCTTTCTCTCTGTTACTTTATTTTTCATTTTTTTTTCTTCGTTCGATTAAAGTTACTAACAATTATTAAGTTAGCAGTTAAAATTTTTTAATTAAATGCATATTTATCTACCATTTCATATACTTTTAACTTCATTTATATTCTTTGTCCTATTAATTTGACTTTTAATTAGAACTGTATTGACAAATACTGTTAAAAATATTTTAATCACATTCGCCCCTAGTTGTTGTCACTTTCTTTCTTTCTTTCTTTTTTATTTTTTGTTTTCCTCCTTTTTTTGTTCCATCGCCAAATTCTTCAAAGTTTTTTTTTGTTGATTATCGTTGCAAATAATGTTATATTTGAATCGTGTCGATAAAATCCGATATTGTTTTTACTGTCATTTAATTAAATTATACACACACACACACACACACACACACACACACACACACACACACATTGGATATTATCGTACAAATGTAGAAAAATGTTTACGCGCATATCGATGAAATTTTATATTTGTTCATTCGTTCGTTAGTTTGTGTTTTTTTTTTATTTATGTTTCGATCATATTCTTCGTATAAAAAAAATATATGATTTAATAATAACAACACAAACAATGGATATAAATAACACAATGGTTAAGAATAATTTGATTTGTTATTAAGGTTCGCGATATGAGAAATGAGAATCAAATGGACAGTCATCGTGACGAAAGATTTTTAGAAAGCTTTTTGAAAGATTAAAAAGTCAAGGTGAATATGTTAGAAAAAATCACATTCTCATTCTCTTTCTCTCTTTCTCTTTCTTTTGGGTACGTGTATCCATCGATCAACAAAAAAATTCAAGTTTTCATGGGATATCTCAATATTCCTGTCCACGAGAAGACGTTCATTTTTCAATGAAAAATTTTCTATTTACAATCTTTACGATAAAATATTTCATATAGGACATACATATTATATATATATATATATATATATATTAGGGTGGGTAAAAAAAATCAATTATTTTTTTTTTTACATTTTTTACAATTCAGAGACAGAAATCAGTACACATGAAAGTTTGATGATGAATATCTTTTGAACGCTTAATTTAATCGCCAAAACATAAGACACCATTTTTATAGAGCAGTTAATTTCCTACAAAAAATTGTACTGCGCATCTTATAATAGTTATTTATTGTCGAGTTATAAAATTCTTAAACAAAAATGAAATTTGTCTAAAAATCATCAAATTTAAATCTTCAATATCATTCAAATGGTGAGGTTTTCGGAATAAATCTAAGATACATTTTTTGTAGAGCATTGAATTTCCTACAAAATTCCTTCAGAACATTTTTCTGTACAATCAATTAATGATGAGGTATGAATTTTATTCTATTGGACTGAGAAAAAAATAAAAAACTGCGATGCGGAGGATCTTCCTATTTAAATTAAGAGCTCATATTTGGTGAGAATTGTTTTAAGGTGTCTAGCAACCCATTTTTCCGTGGCATTTGTAAAAAAAAAAATAAGTCATTTTTTGACCCACCCTAATATATATATATATAGGATCATATATCATAAACTTAAAGAGAAAAACAAAACTTAAAAAAAAGATGAATTCGTCTTATAATATATTTTTTCTTTTACTTTTAATTTGTGGGTTAAATGTTTTCAAGTTATTTTAAGAATAGTTTCAAGAAATTTTTCTAGAATATAATTTATTTTTTTTTCTCGAGTTTGTTAAAATGCAAAAATTACGAATTAAAAGAAAAAAACTCGTGGGGAAAAATAAAATATTTAAAATTTATTATTAAAATATTTGAACGAATTAAGAAAATTTTGTCGCACTTACAATTAGTATAAAAGTTACTTTTCATTTATAATAAATATATGACACAACAATTAAGTATAATAATAATAATTATATAAATGTATCCGATCACGAGATTTAATTTTGTGTAATTAAACAAAAAAGTGTATCATAAAAACACAAAAAAAAAAAAAATTTTTATACGTAAATGATAGAAGATAGAATAAGCTTCTTGTCAGATCTATAGCATGAACAATTACAGCAAGCAAACGGCAAATTCTAGTATGCAATCGAGTATTCGTGGAACCGTAATGGTTGACTGTATCTCATTTCTCTCTCTCTTGGTTTCTGTTCACTGTCCGTAAAGGGAACGTAGTCTTCTATATACACATACTAAACATCTATGTAATACATCTACTCACCTATATCCTCCTACACATATATGAATACACACATAGACCGTATACACATAAACATACATGTACTCTCTCTTTCTCTCTCTCTCTCTCTCTCTATATATATATATATATATATACGTATACTCGTTATGGTATTGCCAATATACATACACGTATGATTACAGAGTGTTCATAGAGATTTTGAAGTGTATCACAGGGTTACAGTCAACGATCGACCGTGTGCCATAAGCCATAAGCACGCGTCATCATAGTCCTCGTTCGTCGTCTCGTAAAATTTGACCTTGTAAAAAATCTATATATATATATGTACATAAATATTTTACATGGATATCAGACATTTATTAATATCGTCATTTGAAAAGGATCAAATATGATATTATCACATAATACTCCTTAATTATTAATATTCATTTATATGATATTTAATTTATGTAAAATATAAATAATAATATATAAAATAATATATAATATATAAAATTATATTAAAATATAATATTATTATATATAGATATTTATTTTAAATAAATATAATAATAATAATAATAATAATAATAATAATAATAAAAATATAAATAGGCGTGTGGTTGGCTGAAAAAAAAATTTTGTTTAACAGAAACATAATTTATGTTTACATTAAAACTTTTTATTATTATGAAAAATATAATTTTATTAATATAATTTTAATATAAATTATAAATTTATAATATATAATTAATATATTATAATTAAAATTATATAATATATATATATATATATATAATTTTATATATTATTAATTATAATTTTATTATTATTATAATAAGTCTTTTTTATTTACGATAGTTAGTTATTAAAATTTCGATATTAAAATTTCGATTATAATATATAATAACGTTTGATCAATTTTATTTATAAATAATATTCAAATATCGTTTAAACATTCTCGTATCTATTTTTAATATTATTTTAAATCAAATGAAAACTTAATCGAGCAATCTTATCCATATAATCATCATTCGAAGTGTACATATATTCACTTTGATGTATAATAAAATAAAAATATGTATGTATGCATACGCGTTATTAAAAATAAATTCTCGATGTGCGTTTATTTAAAATAAAAAAAAAAATAAAGTGTCGAGCGACACTCGACATTCTCGCACATAAATCTCTCTCTAAGTAATTTTCACCATGTGACGTGAAACTATTTTAAAATGTCGAATATTTATATGCATATACATATATCATGACGTCATAAACAACGTCGATGAGAGCTTGCAAAGCTTGCTTCCATATACTTTGGAAGAGATGGGTATGCACTTTACAAGATCATGAGATACCCAACGTCGATCCATTCGCGTTTAGGATACTCGTTTATGCATCTCTATATCTTCAATACACCCATTTCAACTCTTTCTCACCCTATCCTCCATATCCCTCTCTTTCTCTTACTCCCATATCTTCATATATTTGGTTTATTTTTTTTTACTTTCCTTTCTTTTCATTTCACAAGCTTCTCTTTTAGTTTTTCTTTTTGTCTTTGCTTCTTATCTTTGTAATTCGATGCACACGTTATGCGTTAATCTATATATGCATATATACTTATGCATGTGTATGTGCGTGAGTGATTGTATATATATGTATATATATGGGAGATCAGTTTACGAGTGTAGAACTCAGTGATAACGTGTATGAAAGACGGGAATATCGCTTGATCAAATGCTACGGATTCAATTGACATTACACATACTCACACACGCACGCACACAAACACACAAACACAAACACACACACAAACACACACACACACACACACATAGGTATATCAAATGCATTGAAGAAAACCTTATCCTTTATATATAAACGTATCAAAAGTGTATCAAGTATATTCTATGTAGTAATTTTGTATTATTTGCATTTCTTACTTATTTGAACCTTTTTTTTTCGTTTTCTTTTGATATAAAAATGAATTTGTTTAATTTATATCATTAGAAGGAATATTGAGATCTTTTTTATACGAATAATATAAATCTTTTACACGTGATATAAAAATATTATTTATATTGAATTAATTCAACGAATACTCGATAGATAAATGGAACTAGAAACTGTAACAAAGCTTATAATATTATTTAATGTACTTATACTACAAGATATATACATAACAGAGTCCAAGTGAGAGAGAGAGAGAGAGAGAGAGAGAGAGAGAGAGAGAGAGAGAATATGTAGGAGATAACTGTACCATATTTGCATTATGTTCTACTCACGAGTATATATACCCTACCTTTGTACTATATTCCTTCTAACTCTTGGTTTTTAATGAGACTCTAGATCTCGACAAATTATATGAAGCAAAAAAAGAAATAAAAAAAAAAAAAAAATAAAAATAAGAAATTACCGAGTCTAAAATGTCCAAGTTTCTCTCTCTCTCTCTGATTTAGTTTGGTCAAAAAAAAATTGGAACTTTTTTAAAAAGGTTCGAAAAGGGGTTTTAAACGAAGACATATATTTTTTGTAGTTATTATAACATCGACAATAATCGTTCATTACGGGGGTTGATCATATTTTTATATTAATTATATATATTTAAAAAAATATTAATTATATATTATAATATTTTTTAATTTAATATTTATTAATAAAGTTCTTACTCATATTCCATAAAATACTTTGAGACCTTATATCCTAATTTTTTTCTCTGCAATTAGTTCAATCTCCAATTTTCCTTCAACCTCCAACCCTACTCTTCTCTCTTGTTTTTTCCTTTAAACATGCTTCTCTTCATCTTTTGTTTTGATTATTTTTCTTTTATTTTTTTATTATTTTTTTACATTTTCGTCGTTTATTTAGCTACCTACTTATCTACCTACTTTATCTTCTTATCTTATCTTTATTCGTTAAAGTTAATTTACCTTGACTAGCTTGCTAATAGAATAGAAATGAAAGATGTATACGTTGATATTTTCTCATCTTATATTGTCTCACGTTGAAATCTTAATGCCAGGAAATATCTTGTTAAACATAATAATTTAAGAAAAATTTACGATACGAATTATTGTAATTTCTTACAATATTTCAATACTGTAACTTTTTGAACGATTTGTTTTTTATTTTTTTCTTTCTGTTAGATTTTTCCAATTGCGTATATCGGATTAATCGTATCGTAATGCTTTATTTTTTATATCTTTTTGAAGTTCGATTATCTTTCATCTCGTTCCTTCTTTCTCTCTTATTACTGACATGAAATTTTTTTGCTAACCATGGTAAAAACTTACTCGGCAGGAATATATTTTACAAAGGAAAATATTTGATTCGATTAATATAGTTTAATAAAAAAAAATCTTTATACAATATGTTTCCATTGTTATCCAATACTATTTTACAATCTATTTTTTTTTGTTTTCTTTTAATTTTTTATTTTATTCTATGTATAGTTCTTTGTATAATGAAAATCTTTGTAATTATTTCATGTTAAAACAATAAAGTAAAAATGTTTGAAATGAAATTTTGATTTCGATAAAATATCAATTATTTTTGTTCTTTTTTTTGTTTGTTTTCGTTTTATCTTTTACTTTGGTTCAAGTTATCGCAAAAAACAGCTTTGATATTCTTTTTTTCCTACTCTCCTTCCTTTCTCTCGTTAGTTAGTATACATTTGAAAATACGGGAAAACAATGGTTTTTTATTTCGTCGAAATTTTGTTTTTTAATTTTTTTTTGTTAGATCTTTTTACTGTTGGATCGTATTCGACCCCAATCAAAAGTTTAGTTATTACATTTTTGATCTTTTATCACGTTTTCTCTCTCCCTCGCACTTCTTTTTTCTTAGAAATAAAAAGTAATATCTTTTAAGTAGGATACAAATATTATTTAAATCCCCTTTTTCTTTTTTATTGAACTTAGATAGCCTTTTTTTATATTTTCATACTAATTTTTTTTTATTTTTCTTTCAAAGTAGAACAACCAGAAAATTTGAATAATATTTTCTTTTGTTTTTTGTACTTCGTATTATCAAACATGTAAGTTATATTGGTAGAAAACGAATAAGTGCGTTACCACAAATTTTCGTTTGGTTTCAAACTAGAAAAGTAAAAAAGAAAAATGGTGAGGAACAAAATTTCATCGTAGATAGTTTCTCTTAAACGGTGACTCTGTCAGTGCCACCTGTTGAGACAGAAAATACATTTCGCAGAGAGTGTTTCGCATCGTTCTTGAACATCAGTTAGCCAAGCACATGATGAGAAAATGGGATGTAAAATGATCCCTC
This sequence comes from Polistes dominula, assembly GCF_001465965.1. The sequence goes on from NW_015148970.1 coordinate 4,305,679, forward strand.
AGGAATATATATATATATATATATATATATATATATATANTATATATATACGCGAATGAGGTACAAAGCAAAAGTCTAGTAGTCAAGCACACTCATAGAAATTATAATTGAATTATTAATAAACCTTTAGTATAAATATTTTTTTCTTTCAAATAATTATAATTCATTAAAGTAAGTACACACACACACACACATACACACACTTGTCAACTTAATAGAAAAAGAAAGTTCATTTTGTATTTTATAATCTGTATAAATATAATTAAAATTTTATATAGAACAATCATGTTAAACATAATTATATTTAACGTTGTTTTAACATTTACATTTTATTTTTATTTTAATATTAAATTATCATAGTTAATTATATCAAACGATATAATGTCATGGACAATTTATCTTTATTAAATTTTCATTGTATTTTATTTTAATTAAATTTAAAATTGTTATATCTTTTTTTTTCTTTTTTAATATTAAATTAACATTACTTGTTTCAAATGGTCGTGTTACGTGATCTTTAAAAATTTTTCATTTATATTTTATATATAATTTATATATAATTTAATTTTATATTATATTCTTATTGTATTTACATATCTTATAATAATACGAATATTTCGCCATAATAATAATAATAATAACGAAACAATATTTGTAAGATATTCGAGTGTCCATTTATACATCGTAATATTACCGAACAGACAGACAATTTTATTTCCTTATCTATATCGACCATATCAGCAGTTATAATCTCGCTTTATTGCAAAATTTCCTGAACGTTTCTGATTCAATACTTGCACACAACCACATAAGTGCACATCCATTCAAATACAACCTACTCTTATTCACATATAATAATATAATATTATTTCTAGATATAGGAATAAATCCTAGTAGTATAGGAAAATCAAGATAATAATATCTCAGGATGCATTTCGATTATTTTTTTAATATTAAAATTTATCGATGAATGATTCGTTTTATATTGAAAATGTACAGGTTTTTTCAAGATTTTCTTTTCCCAGGTAAAGTCACGATTTAGAAGAATGACGTTCTACAAGAAATTCTTGGAATTCCTTGAGAGGTCAAGTATTAAAAGAAAGGGGAGGGGGAAAAATGAAGAAGGGGGTTGTGGATGGGGCTGAGGATGGGGCTAAGGAAGTGACTGAAGGAAAGGGGGGTTAGTTGGGTGAACCAGAAGCGTTTAATCGCGGAAATGTTCTGTTGAACTACTTCGTGGCATGGGTGCTGCACGGTTAGGTGAAACTTTGTTGATGCGAAAGCACGCTTACAGTAGATGGACTTATTTTCTTTTTATCCCTGAGGAAAAATATAAAGTACTCATTCAACCAACGGCATATAACTTTCTTCTTCCTTCTAATATTCTTGTCTTTCTCTTTTTTCTTTTTTTCTTTTTCTTTTTTCAGATATCTTCGAGACACCAGAGAGGACGATTAAAACAATATGTCTGAACAATTTCTTATTTTTTTTTATCTCATTTTGTTTTCTTTTTCTTTTTCTTTTTTTTTTCCACTGATAACTTTTGCTTCTTTTTTATCATTAAAATAAAATCCTACGCGTAGAAACATTTTCTTAGGAATATAATTTCATTAACATTGCTAGGATTTATCGTTCGTGGAATTTTTTTTGGAGATGAGGGGGAAGGAAAGGATGTAATTTATTATATCAGTCAACCGTTGAGTTTGCAAAAACCCCTACCCTCACTGTTGGATTATTAAAATCAAGCAACGTGAGTGCAGTTACTAAAATGAATCGTGGTTATCACGTCTGGAAAAAAATAAAATATAAAAATTGTGATGTTTGTGATGTTGGTAAAGAGACAGTGAAAAAAGAAAAAAAAATTTAATTATGATAATATCGGTTAGGTGAGAAAAGAAGAAATGTTCTCAGAGAAATGACTGGAACTTATAAAAAAATTGAGTAAAAAGAAAAAGGACAAGAATTTTGTAGAGCTTGTTCTTTTAACAAATTTTTGTTCATGTTTTAAGAAAGGAAGAGGAATTTTCTTGCATTCTTTTCTGTCTTTTCATTAAAAATCAAGTATCTCGACATAAAGTGAATATAATTTAATGAACTTTGCGATAACACGTTTATTTGGTTTAATTTAATTATGTCATATGTTTCGGATGGAATTTTTTTTTTTTTTTTAATTATTTGTTAATAAGAATCAACTCGAACAGGGGATTAAAAGTGTTGAATCTGACATACGGAAAAGAGAAGAGGGGGAGAGGAGAAGGGTGAAAAGTTATGAATTTAATACAGGAAAGTGGGTTGGATACGTTCGGACATATTTCATTAGACCATTTGTTTAATCAATTACGAACAATTTTACATTAAAATTTTTTGTAATATAAAATAATATAATAAATAATATAATAAAATAAAATAAAATAAATATAATATATCAATTCAAAAGTTAAACAAATCCTGATATTTATTTCATTGTATAAGAATTTGAAAATATTGTATCACAAGAAAACATTGTAATTGTTTTAAATTACTTCTGGGACTTGTTGTATATGTTGTAAATACAATTACACAAATATGTTAGATAAATATTTGTTTCATTCTTGATAAATTATTATATAATTTAATAAATATTCAGATATAATTTTGTTTCTAATATATAATATACAGATTATAAATACTTTAATTTTAACATCAAAGTTATAAATACTTCTAGGATTCGTTGTATATGTTGTAAATATAATTACAAAAATACGTTAGAAAAATATTTGTTTAGTTCTAGATAAATTATTATATATTTTAATAAATATTCAAATAAATCTTTCTTTAATCTAATACACATATTATAAATATCTTAAATTGACAGTAAAAGTATTCCTAAGTCTTGTATATGTTGTAAATTACAATTACACAAATGCGTTAGAAAAATATTAATTTAATTTTAGATAAATTATTATACAATTTAATATACATATACACAACTAAATCTTTTTCTAATCTAATATATATAGGTGTGTGAATTGAGAATACAGGACACATGTAACGACTACGCCTTTCCGCAATTTCTCTCGTTTCACTCGACGACGTTGGAGAATCGTTCGGTCTAATGGAGTTACTTCACAATAGGAGCATTGTATAGGCTCTACCCGAAGTCCCTTCAACCTGTCGATCCCTCACACCCTCTTTCCCTTTCCCTTTTTCATTCTATCTCTCTTTCCCTTTTTCTCTATTACACCCTCTTTCCCCTCGGTTAGCTACGTCAACCACTTCGAGCATGTGAACCACTATATGCCTACCTTTCTCTGTCTCGACGTAAATACAATATCGGGACGATAGTTTCGCTTCACATTCAATCGTATGAGAGTCCTAGTATTTGGTATCTAGAGAAGAGAAATAGAATTTGTCTATATATATATATATATATATATATATACATATGTGTATGTATGTATGTGTTATATCGAACTAAGTTGATATCGTAGCAAGCATAAAAGTAATGAGTTTAGCTTGATCTTGCAATTTTACTTACATTTTACGTAAATATATATATTATCATTGTTATTGTTATTGTTATTATTATTATTGATACTGTTATCGTAAAAAAAGATATTTGTCTTATTCTTTATATTTATTTCTATGAGTATTACATTAGTAGCAAATAAATGTAAAGAGATTAATGTAGCTATAAAAAAAAAGATAGTATATAGAATAATATATAAAATATAAATATATATATAAACAATGTTAATATCGTAGGAAGAATATAAAAATTGCATAAATTTAATTTAATTTTTTTAATTCCATTAGCACATTTTATATTTCTTATTACAATTATTAATTTTGGGTGATATTATTATAATATTTGTAATATTTATATTGTCGAGATGAATCTACGCGTATAAAAATAAATATAATAATTTAAAATAGTAATTTATTGATATATAAAGTTAAAGTATATCTTAATATATCAAAAATAATATTAGTTTATTCTCTTTTATTTATTGGAAAGCTATTGAATGAGTAGTAAAGAAGGCTATCTTATCGAAGTTCTGAAGATTCACGAAGTAGTTACTTTCTCTTAGATGGTACTCCTTAGAAAAGTTGCATCTTTGAAGTACATAGTTGTAAGCTCGATAAGATTTTGCCACGATTACATTGGAATCAAGTAGCGGGTAACTTTTCTTTACAGAGAAAAAGGAAAAAGAAAAATGAACAGATAGACAAAGATAGAAACATTCCACACAAAAAAAAGACGGAGATAAATAAAAATAGATAGATTAATTAAATTTTTATTATTGAGTTAATTAATTTTTGCCCAATAAGTATTTTCTTAAAAAATATAATAATACTATGATAATGACATTTAAATAATATATAAAAAGATTCTCTTATATGGAAATATTAATTTATATTAAAACAAAAAGAAAGGAGAGAGAGAGAAAGATAAAACTAAAATAATCCGTTCTGATAAAATTTCAACAAAGATGTGATTTTAATTAACCAACATTTATAATTTATTATTTACAAAATAGAAAAATGAATATATAATTGTATTTAAGTGTGTGTGGGGGGTGGTTAGATATATATGTTTATATATTTATGCATTTACTTTTTCATTTAACTAAAAAAAATGAGAGGATAATAGAATAAACGTTGGAATGAAGTTGGATATTGTAACGTTGAACGTAAAACGAAAAACCAACCTCGGGCCACCCTCTCGTTTTTGTTTTTTCACCACCTTTCCCCTCTTTCCCACACCTCATTCCAGCAACTTTCGGTCGACCTTTTCCGATCGATCCATTTCATTAAACTTTGCCGCACTAGTGAGAAAGATAGAGATAAAAAAGAAGAAGAAGAAAAGGTAAAGAGATAGAATGAGATAGAAAGAGTGAAAAGATCGAAGGGTTCGAGTATTAGTAGTAGATTGACCACGAGGTGCGTTTTTCGCACGACATTGACGTGTATGCACATATATATATATATATATATTGTATATAACCAAAGTGGTCCAAGGTGAGGGGTGGTGTTCTTTGAATAGGCTCATCAAGTGTGTGAAAGAAGAAGAGGGATAGATGGATAGAGACTTCAATATTATATTAATCTACTATCAAGTGACAGGATCAAAAATAAGAAAAAAAAAAATAAGAAAAAATCAAGAGAGTCAAATTATTTTCTTCTTTTTATCCTTCTTGTTATTTTGATTTCTTTTTTAGTCACAATTATCTTAAAAATTGGGATTTATACGTTTAAATTGATAACGCACGCATACAAAGATATGTTAAAAATAGATTGATACAAGAACAGAAAAAAAATATCCCATAAAAGTGACATTCGATAGACATTAGGGGGATGAAAAAAAGAAGAGGAAATAATGTAAAGAAAAATAAGTTAGTACAGAGAGAAAGAGAAAGAGAGAAAAAGATGTGTTTGTGAATTGATACTTGAAGCTATGGGGGCCAAGCTGTGTTGTACTGACCTACTTTGTAGCAATGGCTGACCCACTTTCATGCAACAGTTTAACTACTGGCGGTTCAACATTGAGTATACGTATTTATATACTTTGATATATATATATAAACGTCTATACTTGTATAAGTAAATACACTTATATTAATATATGTGTGCACATATAAAATATAATACACAATATAATATATGTTTATTTTTTTTAAAATAAATTATATATATATTTTTAAAAATATATACATGTATAAATATATGTAATATAATTTTCTTTTTTTTTATATATATATAAATGGTATACACATGTATAAGTGTACTTAGAAAAATATATACATACGTACGTATATGTAAATTTTCTTTTCTTTTTTGTAGACTTATATACATATATTTTATTTTTTATTTTTTTATATAATATGTTATATATATAAGATAGTACGGTACATGGAAGCAGAAAATGGATAGAAACAAAAAGAAAGAATGAGAGAAAGTTAGAAAGAGAGTAAGATAGATAGATGATATATAAAAGCTGGTGGAATCGCTTGTCTATAGTATTTACAGTGTATATAGGTTACGTCCACCCCACCGTGATGCTATACACATCGAGAACACGGCCAACAGGTAGCTGCATTCGTTCCCTGGTTCGTATAAATAGACACAGCCACCAGGATCATCCCTGGACCGGCGCGGTTGCCACTCTTCCAAGTTCTCCTTCGACTCGACCATTCACCATACACCCCTTAGATATCAGATACGAATCCCCTTTCTCTTCCTCTCTTTCTTTTTTTCTCTCTTTCTCTACCTATTCCTTTCTCTCTTTTTTTTCTTTATCTTTTTCTCTCTTTTCATTTTTCAACCTTTCCTTTCCTTTTCTTCTGCTTCTTTTACTACTTCTATTCTATTCACCCCATACGACCAACCCTCCCAGCTTGCTTAACATCTATCGCTTCCACAATTCATCCCCTTCTTGTTCTTTTCATTTTTCTCTTTCTATCTATTTTTCTATTTCTTTTTTTCTTTTTTCTTTCGTGAACATGCGTGTTCTTTTACTCCATCGATCGTGTTTTTCGTGAATATCGACGTAGTTTTGCTATTTTTTTTTACCCCTATTTTGTTTCTTTTCTTTTTTCTTTTTGTGAATTTACTTAGGAATTATTTTTTTATCGTCTTTACAATTTTATTTCTCCTTTTTCTTTTTAATATTTTTTATACTTCGAGGATTATTTTATTTTACCGTATGATATTATAAATGTTTATAACATTTTCTTGGGGAAGTTTTTTCTGTTTTTTTTTTTTTTTACGAAAACGTTTTTTTTGTACGAAAGTTTAATATTGTATTTAATATTGTAAAAAATCCGATTATATGTCGGAAATAATAAAACAAATCCCTACGAGAAATATTTTTATATAAACATATATATATATTTTTTTTTTTATATTTAACTCGTAATTTTTCATCACGTAAATAAATCATATACGAAGCGTAAAGGATATTTTTTAAATTAAAGCACGAAGTATAATATAAAATATTGTGACAATAAATATCTTCTTTATGGTGTATTTAAAAAAAAAAAAAAAGAAAACGGTCTAATGAAAGTTATTAGATAGTTGATAGATAGAATCGATTCGTCATTTTCAACTTGTTAATCCCCATGACATCGTTATTTTAATTTGATATTCTCATTTATCCTCGTTGTGTTTTTATAAATCCAAACAATATTAAAAATATCGTAGAATTCTTCAAGCTTTAGATAAAAATAATGATAGGTTTTGTATTCTACTGATTAAATAAATTTTTACATCAATAATAAGAACAACAATAACAATAATAATAATAACATAATAATAATTATAATATGTGCAAGGGTAGAGGGTTTGAATAAAAATAAGGGGGTAGCTATTGGTTTCCTTCTTAAGAGAGAACATTTTCTGAGAGTAATTTTTATGGATAAAAAAAAAAAAAAGGAAAAAAAGATGAGGGAAAGAAATAAAGGCGAGTTTGTTTGGATAACATCGATGGAAATTTAAACGAAGGGTGAGAAAGAAAGAAGTAAAAAGAATAAAAAGTAAAAAAGTAAAAAAGTAGGAAATAAACAAATGGTGAGAAGTGGAAAATCAACGAAGCTTTTCTTTCTCACTCTCTCTCTCTCTCTCTCTCTCTTTCTTTTTGAAAGAAGTAATAAATTACATATTAAGCGTTAGTCAAGGACACACAAGTGAGCGTTCATTTGCATTCTCAGCATTTTGTTGTTTCTATTATTCATTTTAAATTATGTTTACGCGATGTATAAACACATTACATTATTATTATTTTTTTTTATCTTTTCATTTAAAATTTTTTTTTTCAGTAATGTTAAAACACCATCGACGTCATTATTCTTTCCTTTTTTTTTCTTTTCTCCCTTTCTTCTTCCTTTTGTTTTGTGGGTTGTGTTATGTGGATATAATAAAAAAGGGAGGAGTTTACGATGATCTATTTTCATGATAAACTTTTTTTTTCTTTTTATTATTTTTTTTTTATACTCAATTATAAACATTTTACGACGTTACTTTACTCTGCCACCTGTTTCTTGCTACTTTTACTTTTTTTTAACTTTCCCATTTATTGTATTTATTTATTTATTTATTTTTTTTTAATGATAATGGAGTATGTTAGAATTTTTTCGAATAGAAGTATGACTAGTATCATGTTCATACAAATATTGATTATATCTTTTATTTGTTTGTATATTTTGTTTTACACGTTTAATCAACGAATAGTAAATAATTTAAAAAATTAATTACTTACTTTAAACAATTTCTAAGCTTGTTTAATATTAATTTTCAAATTTAAAAAAGAAGTTAACTTAAAAATTTGATCAAGAAATATAGTAATTAATTTTGAAAAAACAATTAACAACATTTGATATACATACTTCTAAATTATGAAATATATTATATTCAAATTAATTTCAATAAATCTTATAAGCGTATTCTAAAAAATAATGTTAAAGTAAACACACGTTCGTTCGTTAATTATTATATCAATTAAAATAAATGTAGCACAGTAAAAAAATGTAAAACGAAAGAAATAAAAAAATAAACTTCGTCGTATTAATATTTACATTAAAAATTAATTCAACAATTTAATAATGATTAAAGTCCATTAGTGTTTTCTCTCTCTCTTCTTTTTATTACACACGCATATATATATATATATCTTTTTAATTAATTGATAAGGTGAGAAACGAAATCCGTAAACGAAATAGTTTATCTTAACTGGAACTTAGTCGCTCACGCAAAGTGATTTTCAGTGTTAGAGGAAAGTGGTGGAAACCATGCAATGGTAGAAAAATGGTGGATGGTAGAGACTGAGGTTGGTGGGTATGTTGATGGGGAACGTTCAGGGGGCTAAGAAAAGCAACAAGTCGAAAGGGTGTTACGATACTATCTTTATCGTCTTAAAACATCCTACGTACGTGGTAGAGTTTTTCTTAAGCACGCGAGAAAAGGTTTCTAACATGTAATACAACGATTACGTTTAATCTTTTCTTGTTTTTTTTTTCTTTTTATATTTTTAAGCGAACTTTCAATATAAAAAAAAAAATATTTAAACGATGTTATTGTATTTTGTTTATCAATATCGTTTTATTTTAATTATTTTTTTAATTTACTACAATATAAAAAATAAAATAAATATTTTAAAATATATTAATATTTAATATATAATTTATTATAATTATTTTTAATATATTTAAAAATAAATTAATATTTTAATAATTCTAAAACACACGATAGGATATAATAATTTTTATTTTATTATTAATATTAATTTTTAGAAATTTTTAATTACCATTTTAACGAATAGAATGAGATAGTAAATAAATAATTATTCTAATGATATTAAATAGATAGAATATAATTAATAATATTTAGATAAAATAATTCAATTTTATTTATTAATATTTATAAAAAATTTTTATAGGGTAGGGGGAATATTATATTTGTTGAATTTAAATATAAAACAATAGTTTAGCAAATAAATTGGAATTCTAATGATTGTAAATCGTAGAATGGTAGATGCTTTAGGTTCTCAAATTTATCAAGTGATATCGGTCGAGCTTTGCTCCACCAAATTATCCTGCCACTCTATTGACCATTACCCTAACTCGACAGATTCATGACCCTCCATAAACTTCTGATCTCTCTCAGTAGGAACTTCATCATGTTATCGTATAACATTTGATCGGTTCATTTTCCTTGATATAATATGATAATGATCACTATGATGAATTCTATTCTGAACAAAATCATTATTCTTTATTTTCTTTTTATTTATTGATTTATTTATTCAGTTAAAAGATGTTTTAAATAATTCTCTTTCTTTCCCTTCGATTTGCATATTGAACTATCATCTTCGAGGTGATAATTGATACATCATTTCGAATTTTGATTATGTGAATAAAAAATGATTTATTAGAAATTATTTAATAAAATTATTTATTTACAAAGAAAAAAATACAACACATGACCAAATAACAACGAGTGTTAGGAATATTCATATTAAAAAAAAAATATTATAAAATAATTATTATGAAATAAAAGAAGATTTTTTAATAAACAAAAAGAATTAAAACAAAATGAAAAAACAACAAGAATAAGAAAGAAAAGAAAAAGAATATTTGGAAAATGACGGAAAGAAGAAGAAAAAGAAAAAGGGAGATTTTTTTTTTTCTTCCTTAATGGATTTTCAGTGGATAAAACATTTGCCGGTGACTCGCGAATGAACATTTAAATATACGACAAAAAGAGAAATAGAAGAAGAGGAGAAAAACTGTGGTTGGTGACGACATCAAGTGCGGTACTAAAAGCCCGAATCCGAATGCTATTTCCAGCCACAATATTGTCCTTTTGAAGTCGCCATTTGACTCCTCCTGGTACGAGAATCATTTTCTTTTTTTTTGCTTTTCCTTCCTCACCTCTTTTTTTGTTTCCCTTTTTTTTCAAAATACGTTATTTCGTTTCTCATCTTTTAAAAGTCAACAACCAAATCACATTGAACCTTTCTAGTTCCAGTTAAATTATTGAAGTCAAGCATACGTGGGCTGCACGATTAGTAAAATGGATTGGTGACCTGTTAGGAATAAAATAAAAACAAAAAGCCATGTATTATTGACTTCAAAAGAGAACCGATATTAAAACAAACGTGATCTCTCTCTCTCTCTCTCTCTTTTAGGTAATATTTGTTAAACGGGAAAATGTGTTCTTTTAATTTTTTTTTTTTTTTTTAGAAAAATTACTCTCGCAAACTCGTAAAAATGTGGAAAGAATAAAAAGGAATACATTT
>NW_015148970.1:4317366-4381273 GCF_001465965.1 Polistes dominula
ATGTAAGATTTATTGAATTAAAATAAAAAAAATGTTTATTATAATATAAGAAATATTTGAATATTAAGGTTTGAGATAAAAATCGAAAAAAAAAGTAGTAACAATAGTTAGAAACCACAAAACACTCGTATAATACTCGCTAGTCACACCGAATCAAGAAGGTGAGGACCGCATTCTTCACCGCGCTTATATATGCATTCACCCCACCAATGGTCGGAATCACTTCCGTTAATCATTCTCGAAATCTCCAGACTATTCCCAACCGATCAAACAAAAGACTTCTCTTCCTGATTTCCGGTTCGGGAATATTCGAGAGATTTCGGGGTGCTTACAAAACGATAACATCAGCTGATATCGCCATGCACGCTCGCTTTTCTTTCTTGCCACACACACTCGTATTCCTACCGCTACACGTACTTACACTCAACTCATATCGCTGCGTGCACTCACACTTATACCCATATCACTGCGTGCACTCACACTCATATCCATATCGCTGCGTGTTCTTACAAATCTTTCACATTCATCAATTGTTTCCATGCACACCATAAACTCTTCGTCTTTCTTCCACCCTTACATATATATATAGATTTTTATTTATTTATTTGTAGATATATTGGACATTGGAATAAACTTTGAATTCATATTTTATGAAAGATTGAAAATCATTTTACGATTTCTTATGAAGATGCATTATTAAAGTGCAATAAAATTTATTCTCTAACTAAACATTCAATTATTTTATTATTTATAAATTTATAGGAAATTATTATTCGTGTGTACAGTATAAAAAATTATTCGTATAAATTAAAGCATAATTATTTGTATATTATTTACGTTATTTTAATATAATATTTGTATAATATTTTGTTTACATAGTTTACAGTAATAAATTATTTCTTTATAATTGATCCTTTTTAAAGACATTTTTAGTCATTTTTTTACTAAATCATCGATATAATTATTAAAAATATAATTATAATTAATATATAATTATTAAAATTTTTTTATGTATATGCATTATATGCATTTATCGTATTTGAAAAAATTATTTACCTATTTTAATTTAATAAAATTTATTCTCTAACTAAACATTCATTTATTTTATTATTTATAAATTTATAGAAAATTACTATTCGTGTGTATAGTATAAAAAATTATTGGCGTATATAAATTAAAACGTAATTATTTGCATAATATTTACATTATTTTTATATAATATTTGTATAATATTATTTTACATATTTTATTTAAATAAATTATTTTCTTATAATTGTTTTTTTTTTTAAGACATTATTAGACATTTTGTAACTAAATCATTGAAGGTATTATTGAAAAAAAAAAATGATAAAAAGAAAAAAAAATGGAAATTGATCTTTCCTGGTAAACATGTTTGATTTTTAGTGACCCATTTTTGTTTCATTATTACCAAGCGCGTTATGTCGGATATATTGTACTTCTTATCCATCATAAACGACACTGCTGCGTTGTTAAGATATTCAAGGCACCCTTCTTCTTCATGTGACGTGAGAAGGACAGGACATAACACTGTGCAATCTTCTTTCCACTCTTACGTTTACCATCGATCAATAACTATTTGTCTTTTTTTTTTCTTCCATTTTTCTTTTTTTTTTTGAAATTACTGACACCAAGAATATATGGTGAAAAAATCTTAAAGAAAACGATTATTTTTTTGGAAATAAAGTTAACAAAATATTGCCGTGTATTTGAGTGTTCATGTGTTGTATATGTGTTGTAAGGATAAGGAATATATTATACTTATATTCCCCTTTCCCCGCCACCCTCCGTTACTTTGTCTAACATATTATAATACTACTTTCTATGAATTTCTCAAGTATGCGAAATTCTCTCGAACAAACAAGGTTTCTTGGTAACTCATGATAAACTCCAAATATTCTTCGAAAGTCCTCGGGTTTAGGTGATCAAAGAAAGATAATTCTCAAAGTGAACACTACTACTCCACTACTACTCGTGTTTCTTTGCTATAATGTATATACTTTAATATATATTTTATATACATATGTATAGATATAATTTAATTAAATATATACGTGTGGTAGAAGAAGAAGATGAAGAAGAGTATAGTTATCAAAGATATTATTAATTTTAAAGTGACAAAATTCATTTGAGAATCAATTAAGAATTTGAACATTGTTTATATATTTTTTTATTTTTATAGGATTGTAAATTACATTAAATTAGTATCTTGGTAAATAATTTCAAGAATAAAGAAGTTTCTTTCGAGACTCGTATTTTTTATTTTATTTTTTTTTTTAAGAAATTATTATAATTTAGATATAATATAACTAAATATATACGACAGAAAGAAGAAGAGTATATTAATAATTAAAAATTAAATAAATAAATAAAAACATAAGTAATATATAATTAATAATATCAAAGATATTTTATTGTTAATTTATTATTATTTTTATTATAATTAATTATTATTAATTTTATAATCATTATTAGTATTAATATTTAAGATATTATTAATATCAAAGATATTTTATTATTAATTTATTATTATTTTTATTATAATTAATTATTATTAATCTTATTGTCAATATTAGTATTAATATTTAAGATATTATTAATATCAAAGATATTTTATTAATTATTTATTATTATTTTTATTAGATTTAATTATTATTAATGTAATCATCAATATTATTATTAATATTTAAGATGTTATTAATTTTAAAGTGACAAAATTCATTTGAGAATCAATTAAGAATTTGAACAATTTTTATATATTTTTTATTTTAACAGAATCATAAATTATATTAAATTAATGTCTTGGTAAGTAATTTCAAGAATAAAGAAGTTTCTTTCAAGACTCGTATTTTTTACTCAATATAAGAAATTATTATAATAAATTTAAAGCGTCCAAAATAGTTTGTAATTTCATACGTTTATGAAAAAAACGCGAATATCATTTTTCTTGCGGGATCAAACTTTAGAATTAATTTATTTAAAATGTATTCTTTCTGATTTGCGTTTATTTTTCTATTTGTATAATAAAAAGTTACTCTATTATTTTTAAAGTATCTAACATTGTTTGAAATTAAATCAAAATTTGCGATAATGTTAGATATTACTTTATTGTCTTTTTTTTTTTTCTTTTCGTAGAATGAAACTTTTAAAAACAAATTTCATCTCATTTTGATAGATTTCCGGGATAAAAAGTTCCTCTCTTTCTTTCATGACTCGTGTTTTCTTCGTTTCGTATTATATCTGATGAGAATAAAGTGAAAAGATATGAATAATTATTAAAACGATATTATTAATTTTATAATGTCCAATATAATTAGAAATTAAATACAATTTTGGAAAAGTTTAAATCAATTTTTTTGTATTTCATTTTTTCACACAGGATCAATTCTCATTTCCACGTATTTTAAGAATAATTATTTTTGTTTAATGATTTCAATTCGTTTATTTAAAAAATGTTAGGTATATTATAAATTTTTGTTGTTGAACAAAATTAATATTTCAAATAAATTTCAATTACTTTTCGATATAAAATTTAATGACAACGATTATATTCACAATGATTCATTTTACGAATAAAAATGATTAATCTTCAATTGTGTGTGCAAAAATTGTTGGGAAATATCAGCAAGGAATGTGAAAAAGCATAGGATATTATTTTTCTCGTAGAGTACATCTTGAAAATAAATATCATCTCGTTTCGGTAGATTTCAAGGATAACGAGTTTCTCTCTCTCAGGAAGATGGAGCATCAAATTTCTATCCTTTATATTGTTCTCGTGGGTTTCCTAGTACGGTTCATCATCGTGTCTTTCAACGTTGAGTATAAATATATAATACTGGGTGTCTTATTTTGATCCATTCAAACAAATGTCGAGATTGAAGAAAAAAAAAAATAAAAAAAAAAATTGTTTCATAGTAACAATTTTAAAAATAGGTCATCAAATTATTTATTCTCAACTCTTTGTTTCATCACACTCGTAAAACGTATGATAATTAATATTTATCATTATAATTACGAATTGATTTCTTGAATAAAATGATTTGACAAATTTTTTTTATATTTATTTATATAAATAAAAATAAAAAAAGATTGTTAACTGTTTATTATAATTAATAATATGATAAATTATTCTTGTTGAAAAAATAAATGTTTCGTATTACGTTAAATAACACTAAAAGATCGAAATGTAGTAGCTATCGAAAGAGAGAATCGATTAGTGTCGTGATAGAGAACAAATAGACAAACCTAAGTTTGCTTTCATGGATATGGCGACGACATAAGGTCAGGAGCTTTACGAGTTTCATTGGGATAACAAAGGGAGTTTCATGGACTAACTTTCTACGAAAAGACCAATTACTATACTAATCCTTATAATGTGTTCGTGTGTTTCATATAAATTCCCTTTTGCTCATTATCTTCATTTCATTAACTTTAATGATTTTTATTTCTCTCATCTTATTTCCTGTGGTAAATTAATGAAATAATTAAATAAAAAAAAAACTTACAACAAATATGATTCATATTTTATCATCAAATAAAACGCGAATGAAATTAATTTAAGAATTTATATTAGATTTAATTAAATGATAAATATTGTAATATTATATTTTAATAATTAAATAATATTATTGGTTATACAAATTTTATTGTTTTAATTATAGAACGAGATAACAACGAATGTACAAATTTTAATTAAAGAAGTTAAACGCGAATTAATTACAAAAATAATAATAATAAAGATCTCGATGTTAGATTAATATTTACGTTGTTAAATAAAATTCATAAAAACAATGTTATAAATATAATTCATACACTTTTTAGAACGTAAATAATATTTTAATTACAAAATGATCAATGGATTAGTAAAGTTAATCCAATGGGGTTTATGGGAGATACTAAAACGTTTCCGTATCTGATACGTGAACGAACACGTGTATTGTATATACCTACATATTCCATGAGCGTAAGCTTAATCCAGAATACAGAATGTAGATACCAAATTGGAACAACGTTTAATAGGATAACCAAGAGAACCATAAGTGAAAGATTATCTTTGCTCGATTTTACAAATTGATGATATGTGAATTTTAAAGATATACAATATTATCATACGTTAAGAGATTGTTTGAACGTATCGATGAATACCATAAAATGTGTAAATATCAGAATGTTGAAAATTACTGGTATAGGATACGATATTAATACAGGTCCATAATACTATAATTATTTTATTTTATTTTTTGACAAAAGGTGGCTAGTTGAAATCAAAAAGTTTTGGTAAGATAAAATGTGTAATATTTTCTATTTTATTATGTTAAAATTTTATTATGGTTTATTTATAGTAAATCTATTGACAATCTGTTGTAATTTTATTGTTAGTAATTCTAAAAAAGTATTTAGGATAAATTTTTAATTATAATTTTATATATTTAATTTATAATTATTTATATTAATACTAATTTTATAAAATTTACTAATTTAGTAATTTTAAAAATTACTAAAATACTAATAATTACTAAAATTCTTTTAATATTACTAAAATTAATTCAAATTACATCAAATTTTAAATTTAGTAATTTAAAAAGAAAATTGTATATTACTCGTTTTATTATAAATTTACTATTATTAAAATATGTTTTTAATTTATTAATTATTTATTATTAATGCAATATGTTATTAATATTATCAATGTTATTAATGTAAATAACATTTAAAATTAGGTATCAATTAATGAATAAAAATACAATATATTCTTTAAAAAAAATATAAAATTTAAGATTTCCATTTAAAAAAAATAATTAAAGTTAATCAAAGTAATAAGAATAAGAACGAATATGTGATTTAAGTTACAAATATAAAATCGGTCATTTGATCGATCGTTTTGATACGTTTAGTGTTAAATAATAAGAATCATTCTATAATAAAATAAAGTTTCTCGCTGTCCAAAGATAAAAATTGCTACTTGAGATTTTCGAGAGGGGTGTCAACTGTGACATCTTTCGTGAGTGAAAAAATAATAAGTTAGAAAAAGAAATAGATAGGTAGGGAAGGTGACGAAAAAAGATATTCCCTTTCCCCCTCCTAAGGGAAATGAGACAAGAAAAAAAAACATCTAAGTGTAATAAATGTTTTTTCTTTTTCCTGTTCTTTTCTTTTTACTTTATCTCGGATCGTTGATTTTTATCGTTTACGAACGACATATATAGTTGAACGTTTACGGCATTTATTTTTATTCAATCTCTTAGCTTTCTCGAGAGAAATAAAGTTCGATGATGTTGCAATAAAGGTGGTGGTAGAGGAGGAGGAGGAAGAGGAGGAAGAGGAGGATCATAAAATATAAAATTTTTCTCGCCCCTTTATCTTTTTTTTTGGTTCTTGTTTTGTTTTCCTTACTTTTTGCTACTGTTTTGTTTTTCTTTTTTTACTTTTATTTCAGGTGCCAATGTTTTTATTTCTTTTTTTTCCTATGGAACAAGAAACGAAAGAGTATATCAAATTTTCTCGAGGCAAAATTATTCTTTCTGCCAAATGGATTTTTAAAATTGTAGAGAAAGATATGTGAAATAGGAAAAGGTTTGGTCTTGGTATTTTTAACGTAACCTTTTAAATTTTGAATTTTTCTTCTATGTTTTTACGAATCAAGATAAAGATATGTTTATTACTAGGATTTTTATGTATTTTTTTTTTTGCGTAATTTAAATTGGGTAAATATAACAACTAATTAGAATTTTGAACAGTGGATATTATGAAGAAAAAAATTCATTTTTCTTTAACAAATTTTTTTCTTGTAAATACGAATAATTAGAAGTCCGGTTATCTTTCTACTTTGTATTAAAATAATTAATCCTAAAATTAGAACTTTAAATAAATATACCAGTCATTTTTATTATAAGCTTAAAATATATAATATTAAAGAATAAGAATAAACTAATTAATATTCTATTTAATTAATAATATATAAATAATTAAAACTTTAATTATTTCTAAATTAATATTTATAATTTTTTGTTCTCTTCTTTTTCATTTCTGTTGTAAACATATTTATTATATAATATTAATATTATTATAAATAATATTATTTTACAACGAATTTTTTTTTTATTAAATATTTCTTATATAATTAAATAAAATAAATATATATAAATTACAAATAATTTTTAAAAATAAATAATATTACTATATAAATTTTATTTTAATATATATATATATATATATTTTCTCAAGAAGAGAGAAGTAATTTAAAAAAAAAAAAATAAAGAATGAGAGAAATATAATATTGATGATTGAAATTCATAACGATAAGAGCATACGAAACGATGAAAATTGATCAGTTGCATAAATCATGCAACATCAGAAGGCAAACTCGTGAGCTGTGAACGGAAATAAATAGATCGTAGGTGTGCATTTTCACGCATTTCCAACATCATGATTATTTATTTAAGCATAACCCTAAAAGCTCATTGCAACGATAGCTTGGGATTAAGTAAAATTTCTATGTTTAACGTGTTCAACTTTAACGAATTCTAAAAGCTTATATAAATAACTCAAAACTGTGAATATTCGTCCGAGAAAAAAATATTATATTATTGGTTTAATAATAAATATAATAATTTTAATATATAAATATATATATAATAAATGAAATATATGAAAAAATATATAAATAAAATATCTAAACAAAATATATGAAATATATGGAAAAATGTATATTATATAAAAATATATAAATAAAATAAATGAATTTTTACATTTTATCTCTCATTGTATACAATGATAAAAAATTAAACAATAATCTTTTATTCTTGTAACTTATTAAAATAAAATCTCGGAAGCGCATTAAATAATTAAACAAAAAAAAAACCTAATTTATAATATTATCATACATGAATTCACGAAATAAAAATTAATTTAAAAATCCCCATTACTTACCATGCAATATTTTTTTACATTTTAAATATTTTTTAAAATACTTGACTCCCATCAGTGATATGTTATTTCGTTTTTACTTTTCATAACTTTTCGATACTAAGAAATATCAAAATAATATGCAATTAAAAATACTTTTTTTTTTTCTTAGAATAGAATGAACAAAAAGAAAAAAAGGTTAGAAATTTAATATAACAATATTGGTTTACGTATTATTATTATCATTACCGTCATTATTATTATTATTATTATTATTATTATTATTATTATATTTATATTATCGTAGTTAGAAAAAAGTAAACGTTATTCGTTCCTTTTCATCATAGGCTTGTGGCTCGGTCGGCAAAGCAATCGATAGAGCAAACTGTTGATTCTGACCCGGACGTCTACTATGATTCCGGATTTTGTGGCCCATGAAACCAGCCGGTGCTCTCCGCAAACGATCCTTCGGGATTCGTGACCGATTTTTAAGAGCTATATCGACCGGATCATTTGAAAAGAAAAAAAAAGGAATGAAAGACTCTCACAAAGAAAATCTTACCGAGTTTCTTTCATTTCAATTTTTTTTTTCTTCCTTTTTTTCTTTTCCGTTGGTCGTAGTAATGTTTAACCATGACGAAGGAATCCTTTTAAAGAGATGAAAAAGTTTTCTATGTTCTGTGATTTTTTTTTCTATTTTTTTTTGTTTATGTTGATAGAGATAGAAAAAAAAATGAAATAATAACCACGATGAGTTTATTTTAATATTTGCAAAATGATCGCAGTGATAAGGGGTTTTTTTTTAAAATAATTTTTCAATTTGATACGTATATTCAGTTTAAAAATTTAACATAATTTTTAATATTTACCAAAGAAGCATCAAAAATTTTTGTTTACAATTATTTAAACAAAAATATATACAAATATAATATAAAAAAATATTTAAAAAACCAATACTCTTATTCGAAACATTTCAATTAAAAAAATTGATTTACAACTTATATTTGTAATTTAATGTAATTAGATGATAACTATAAGTGACAAATGGATAAATGTAATTAAAAATTATTTTCAAAAGAACTTTTGACCTACTTTGAGTACACGTAAAAGGATAGTTTGATATCAGGCAATTTTATTGAGCTATTATTGGCCAGGTACTCGGAAAATTTATTCAGGATGTACAAGAAGCTTGTGTAAACTAACTGCATCTCCTCAAGTTGTGGTGGCTTTCATTTTCGATAGTGGACTAGGGGAGATAGTAAAGTAGAAACTTAGCCACAGGCAGGGAAATCCGATTAAGATGGTAGAATGATCGAGAGAATTGATTTTGCATCATCGTCAACAACTTAACGATCTAATTCAGTTATCATACCGCAATACAGTTGTTTATAATCTTTTAACATCCCATTTGTCATCGTACATTTGACACATCTTTCGAGACAATAACAAAATATTTTAATAGCTATCACGAAACATCCAATATATAAATATATTTATAATAATATTTTATATAATGTTAATATATATTATATTATATTACAATATAATTTGTATATATTACAATTATAGATACAATTAATATATTGTATAATATATATAATATATATAATATATATAATATATTATTTTATATAATTATATTATATATATAGTAATATAATATATATTATATTATTTAATATATTATATATATAATAATATAATATTATTTTTTTTATATATATAATAATAATAAAATAAAAATTCTTATTAAACAATTGTGAAGCAAATAATTGAAAGAAATTTATTAAAATAATAATTTTTTTAATTTAATATAATATTTTTTTAAATATAATAATCTATTTTTTTTCTTTTTTTCAAAAAGAATACAATCAAATTCTTATCAACGATTGTATCAACGAAATATTTGTAAAAAAATACGAGAATAAACAAATCAAACAAATGATAAAGTAACATTATTGAATAAAGAAAAATTTGGATAAAAAAGAATTGGTATAGTATTCTAATGAGATACGTGCCATATTATCGAATTTTTTATTCGAAAAGAAAATGATTTTCTTTTGTGTTTAACCAAAGCACACAATACTTCGATCCGTGTCCTCGTAGAATTTTTCTTCACAAAGCTTTCTTCTGCACGAAGTAACTCTCACGGTCCACCCCCATCCCCAGGCACAATAACCTTACCGACCCTCGCCAACCCCACTCTTTCTCTCTTTCCTTCCTCCCTCTACCCCACTTCTTTTTCTGCACCAACCCCCTGGAGCAAGCCGCGTTCCTTTTCTCTTCATTTTCCATCAAGTAAACTTCGCCTTTTAAACGAAGTTACCAGTGTTTCAAAGACTTAAACGATTCTCTCTCTCTCTCTTTCTCTCTCTCTCTCTCGCTCTCTCTCTCTTGCAACATACGCATCTAAACCGTCGTTCAAATTTGAAAAATAAAAAAAAAATAAAGATAAGAGAAAAAATAAAAGGAAAAATGAAAAGAATATCCTTGTAAAATGAGCTTTTATAATTTCGTCAAAAACTTTGCGTATATAAGAATACCAAGTTTAGTCACTGCCGAAATTAAAATTAAAAAGAATCAAATAAAATTAAATAAAAAAAATGAAAACTGTACAGAGGTTCTTTTTTTTTTTTTATCGATAACGTTATTAAGCTCGTAAGAGTAACAATTTATATATATATATATATATATATATATATATATATATATATCTTTTTCTATTTATTGGAACAAGTTAACAAAATACGAATGATTTAATAGGTTTAAAAATTGATTGTGAATAGTAGGTCATAGAAAATAGGAAAGAAAATGTATTGAAAGAGATAGAATCTATAGATTGAAAAAAATTGATTAAAATTTTAACTATTACAACGTGATCAATTGTTAAATAATTAATAACAAAGATAATTAATATTTGGATACGTAAAATTATTCAAAATAAACATTTATATAAAAAATAATATAACCCAATTGATTAAAAAGGAAAATGGCGTAAAAACAAAATAAAATAATCAAATAATTACAAATCTACCTGATAATTAAGTCAACCGAAAAAGCGACTGATTAAAAATCTCCCCCCTTACTTCCTCCTCCTCGCTCTAAAAGAAAACAATGTAAAAGCAAATAGTTTTTCTCTCCCTCTTACTCTCTACGTTTTAAAAATGAAATAAATTCCCTGCTTTTCCCTTCCACTAAAAAAAGGTAATATAAAATTAATTAAATATTCTAGTCGATATTAAAAACTAATTTGAAACCAAAAAACGAGATGCAGGAAAAAACCACGAGAAAAAAAAGGAAGAAATTAATTATCTTGATTAGTACAATATAATAAATAAAGTACAATGAGTCTCCTTTGAAAGAAAAAAAAAAGAAAAAAATGGGGGGAGGAAAGGGAAGTAAGTATTTGTTTAATAGTCAAGAGAGGACTTTACTGACGTGTTAAATTCCGTTTTGCATGAAAAATCCGCGAAACTAACTGAAGGAATTAGGTATGCTTGATGCTTTCTCGTCGGTTAATCTCATCGTATCTGCAGGTTATGGTAGAAAAAAAAGAGAAAAAATACGAGAGGGGAAAATAGAGGAAGAGAGTACTACTACTAGTAGTAGTAGTAGTAGTGGAAAAGAGAATGAGAAGAAAGCACGATCGTGATCAACCTTCCCATTTATCCAACCTCCCCCAAGGTTCCTTTTTGACATGCCTCAGTTTCCCTAACCAAGCTTCTTCTTTCCCAGTTTCCACTTAGTCTCGAATTTTCTCTCCCTTTCTCTTTCTATTTACCCTCCTCGAAGAGTATTTTGGTTCACGAACTACCACGCATATTCCTCACACATATATATTCACTTATACACACAAACACATGAACAAATATATTTCTACGCACTTACCATCCACTTTTATACACACGTAACACACATTGAGAACTCATACATGTAGTATACGTTTATATATATATAGAATACACACACACACACACACACACATATATATATATATATATATATATATTTTAGTTTTAAGGAACGTATCCCCTCTTTCCTTCCCTTCCTAAGATTCTTCTACTCCCTCTTTTTCTCTCTTTAGGCCCTAAAACCCCTAGTGAAACATCCCTCTCTTGCATCTATCGCTGAGGAGGCTAATATTGCGAAGTACGCGCTTCTCATCCGAAATCGATGAAGCTTAAGTCCCTGGACAGTTGCGATGAGGGCTGCCAGAATTGCTTTCGTCAGAGCTTCACTTTTCTCGATAGTACTGTTTCTTTCCCCCTCCTCTTTTCTTACCTTTCTTTCCTTTCCTTTCTACTTTTCCAACCCCTCTTTACATCCTACTTTGACTTCTTAGGACTCTTCTCATTGCTAGGATTATGTTTATTGAAAGCTTAGCTTTCCAATATTTTCTTTTTCTTCTTCTTCTTTTTCCTACTTGTCGTCAAGTAGTCTAATTTTTTGTATGTGTGGGATTTTGTTTTGTTTTAAATGCTTAGGTTTTTTTTCTTTCTTCGATCGCATCTTGAATAAAATTAGGAGTTCGGTATATTTTGAAGTTGAGATTTTATTTATTTAATATTCAAATTGTTAAAATTATTATAATATATATGCGAGATGATATTTACTATAAATATTTATAAAAATGATATTTAAAACTCATTTTAAAAATGATTTTTAATTAATTAATCTGTTATCAATGATATTTAGTATGCATATTTATAAATGATTATCTAATTATCTGAGAAATGATTTTTAATTAATAATTTTGTTATCAATGATAAATGTTTTTTTTTAAATGCATATAAATGAATGCATTGAAATACATTATTTGTATATAATTTATTGGAATAATATTCAAGTTACGTTTATAGTCTAGTTATACTTTGAACTCGTTGAACAACTTTAGCTCTTTCTCTCGATCTATTTTTGTCGTTGGAAAACGTTGGGGGGGTGATCATCTTGATAAAGGTCGTAGAAAATCTGATCGATCGGTGTATTCAACAGAATGGATGCAGGACGCATGTCAAGGTAAAAAGCTTAGGTTTCTACTATTTCTACTTCTTTTTCTTCTTCTACAATTTCATCTTCTTTAATTTCTTCGTAAAGATGACTCGATAGAAATTGCGGAAGATAGTAATCACGTTCTTGTGATTGTTAAATTTTTCATCGAAAAGAATCACCTTTTTTTTAGAGTTACCATTTGCTCTTTTAAGAATTAAAATTAGAGAATATGTGTGAGATAGAGAGAGATTTATTAATTCTTAGGATAAGAAAAGGATAGAAAGATAATGTTCCTTTTCTTACCAAGATAATACTTAAATGATGGATTTTCAGAACGTAAAAATTTAGAGTACGTTCGGAACACGTTGTTTTGTATATACTTTACGAACCTTTCTAAAGTATAAAACAAAAGTAGAAATAAAAAAGAAAGACAGATGGAGAAAAATAGAGAAAGATATATATATATAGAAAAGAATAACGTGAGTTTTTAATGGACCGATTATCATTAAAATCCTTTTTTTCGTAAAAAATGATCTTTTCATGGATAAATAATTTGTTGACTATAAAAACTAATTGCGTTACGTTTAGCGGGTCATTAAAATGAATCATTTAAACGGTTAATTAGATTGTTGTTCGATAATTTTTCTGATCTTTTACAGCAATTATTCAAACGCCATTATATCGTTCATATTTTTTCAGTAAAAATCTTTTTACAATTGCAACGAAATTATCACAACTCATAATATTTAGGTTATTCGTACTATTAGAAGTTTGGTGAAATTCGCAATTAAAATAAAACATCATAGATGTATTTTTCATAATTTATAAATAAATATTAAAATAATCGATAATATACAAAATATTAATATACTTGTATAATTATATTATCGTTTAAAAATCATTTTATATTTATATTATCTATATATATATATAGATTAAAAAATTTAAATATCTTTGACATTAAAAAATTTGTTTTCTCTCATAGAATCTTTCAATTTTGTTTCTATCGAACTTTAAAGCACGATGTTTCATTTAGCGAGTTCTTTTTATGTCCATAGTATAATACATATACGTACACATACACATTACTATTTATATATTCGGAGCTTTTAGAAGAACTAAAAGCTTTAAAAAGCTAACAGATTAAAAGAATATAAAAAAGTGGAAATCGTCAAGGAGACAACAGCAGCTGTTGCACCTCGGCTTTCATTAACAAACACATGGATCTAATAATATATGTAGTTTCAAATCCATCCTCTTAGTGGTATGTGTGTGAATTTATATAGGTGTTTGTATACAACTATATATAATGCGTGAATCACTATGTATAGGTTTTGTATATAACTAAGTATCATATATGTGAATTCATATATACATAGATTAATATGTGAGTTAATGCGTAAATGTATTATATGTACGGTTTATGTGTTACTGTTGCATAGTGTGAATATATGTGTTCATATGAGTTTGAGAGTATGTATGTGTTCCGCTCAGAGCTTTGCCATAATCGAGCGGAATTATTAGTTACGCTGTGAAGCACATGCCCTGCTCGCATGAGAGAACCTTCAAACGAGAAACGAACGAGGCGTTAGTGTTCTTATCGCGAAAACTATACTCGAGATTATTGCCTACCTTTCCCCGACAAGATTATCGGTTCAAATAATAAAAAAATTGTATGCAGGTGACGATGAAAAAATTTATGATATTTGCATCGAAATTGTATACATACACATATGTGTTCAAAAGTATCTATGAGAGTGTCTCGTTTAATTTATCTTTTATTATTTAATTTTTTAATGACACTTTTGAACTAAGAAATTAGTTGAAAAAGTTGGCGTTTATATAGAAATATTTTGTCGATGTTTTTTTTTTTTTTTAAATAATAATAATATACTTGAAATATTAAATTTGATATAAGTGATAATAATTTGTGTAATATTTAATTTTTTATTGTATTAGTGTTTAATTCTTTTACAGAAATTATTTAAATATATGCAAGTCATATTTTGTTCTTTTGTATAATTATTATTATTATTATTTATTACTTAAACGTTTGTTCAAATATTTATTTAGAAATGTCTTGTTTAATTTTTATTTTTTGTTTTTTAACAATACACTTGGCGTATATAATTAGTCAGAAGTATTAATAACTTTGTTTTAGTTTTACTAAAGTATATGCGGATATTTTTTAAGTAGGTTAAGTGAAATTAGTATGTTTTATAATAGTTATCTTTCTTTTAGAGATAATTTAAGAAAATAATAATTCATTCTTGCTTCATAAATGCAAACCATAATTTCTTTTAATTATTGATAATTACAATTAATTTATTCAAGTATCTACATGAGTATTTTCTTCATTATTTTTATTTTTTTAATTAAGTAAAGTATTTGAAAGTTTTTAAACAAAAACTTATTATTTTGTGTGATTAATTAAAAGTGTTTTTAACGTTGCTGTTGTTATTCGATAATTGTGAAATTTTATTAAAAAAGAAAAAGAACATGTTTCTCTTGAAAAAAGTAGCAAAAACAAGTATAATCTATTAAAATATTAATAAATCGTAGTAAACGTAATTTTTGTTGAATAAATCATTGAATAAACGTAACTTCGTGTGTATAGTAATAAATTGAGTTCATTTTGTCGTCATTTCTATTGAAATTAGCGTGATTTTTTAAATATATCTTTTTACGTTCGATACGTTACGACTATGTAATAGTAATAAAAAGGAAAATTGAAAAGGAAAGTAAAAATATGAGACTATAAAAAAAAAGAAGAAAAGAAATATGAAGAAGAAAAATGAGATAAAAAAATGAACTAACGAGCTCGCTATTCAGTGTCTTCATTCTGTCTCTATTTTGTATAAAGTCTTTTATTAAAATACAAAGAAGAGAATTTTTATTTAAACCATTTTACGAGACATGAACTTTGAAATATCTTTTGATTGAATTGTATATAGTATATAAGTATATACGCGTAATATATGTATATACATAAATCAAATATCATTGTGTATAGTATACGAATGAATAAAAGAATATTGTTGCGTACTGGTGCCTTGACCAGTAAATACCATATGGTATTTATTCTATCGTAAGGAGGAGTTAAAGGAATGTGGGTTGTGAATCAATTGTTGTTGTTTAACGTCTTAAAAAATTGGGGGGCGCTTTCGCGCCCCTGGTGTTATGAGTTGTTTCTTATTAATGCCAGTACCACGCTAATGCGTGTATACTGTTTCTAGAATTGCTGGAACTGATAATGCGATTAATTAATATCTCAGGCTGCATCAGATAATTTAATATCAACAAAACAGTTAAACAAAATTATGAATTAGTATCGCGAATAGGTGAAGGAAAATATACAAGTCGTTGATACGTCTGAACTCGCGGATATTGAGATAAATAATTTAGTGCCTACAATGGAGGCATTAGAAAGCACAGGAATGAGTCTCACAAATTAAGTCAGATCAATTTCAATATAGTCTAACACAAACTTAAGTATTAGAATTATTTTCGTTAAATGATAATAACAACTGAACATAAAATAGAAAAATCAAATTAAACTTGAATACATTCGTAATACATTTGTTATCAAGCTGCACCGAATCAAGAAGACAATCACCGGTTCCCTTCGTTGTCATTGTATACATATTAGCCTACCATTGTCTTCGTCACTTCGTGCATTCTTCTCGAACTCTGCAGATCATTCTCAATGCGTTAAGGGATGGATCTATTCCTTACTCTCGGAGCAGGAACTTTCGAGATACCTCAACGCATTCAAGCATACACAGGGTGACACTATCAAGTGGCGTCATCGGATAACCAACACACATTCGGCTTCTTTCAGTCAAACATTCTTACGCACATACTCATACTCATATCATCGCACGTGCCAAATGAGAGCATCTTCCTAATGTCTATAGAGTCTCTTAGATGTAATCCTACATATATACACAACAGATTAGGAATGCGTTAGTCAACACTGCAAGTATCATCGCAAGGCAATGCCCACCGAAATGCAGTACAGCCTTTTTTCAGCGCGAAGTTCCTATTCATATCTAGTATGCTCAGATAGCCATGAATATTTGCATGTGATCAATTAATAAGTGATAAAATACCCCTTTCATAATTCTATCTAATACGAAGCATTTTACTCTGTTTTGCCCTAGATATTATAAGTTGATGTAAAGTGGAGTTCCACTTGATGCGATGATTGATTTACCGTATGATTACTTCGTTTATTCGACATGACGAATTCTTTGTGCTAATTTTAGATACCGCGTTAGAGAGCGCCTTATTGAAGAATGTTTCTGATTCTGAGTTTAGCAACGCCTTGATTAATACCGGTTTTTCCTGATGATCGGAAGCTCCTAATCACTGTTATCGGGAGTAATGTCAGCGAATGAACCACCATTGCCTGTGATCCCTGCACGATATTCGACATTACTGAATCTAAGTTTAAATATCCGAATTTGTTTGGCCTTAACCCCTTCGTTTCGAAACGACGGATATATCCGACATGCCTGTAAAATCGTGGTCATCAACATCATACATTCTATAAGACAGACGATGAAATGGTACAGAACTTGTACAGCAGTTCTGTGTACAAGTGTGTACCACAGAACTGTGGTAGTGAACTTCTTCTTCTTCTTCTGCTGCTTGAGGTCCGCTTCTTTTTGTAGTCGATGGTATGTGCTTTTTGGATTGTATCGAAATGCCTGTGCTTGGTTTTTTTGAGGGTTTTTATACCCAAAATCGGTGTTCTGACATCCCTTCCCTACCTTGATTGATCAATAGTGGAATGGTTCTTCCACCGGGTTCTACCGGTGGAAGGACTTGTTTCTTAGTAAGGGCTATAGAAGTGTATGAGTAAAAGAATTCTTCTATGAGCAATGGTTTTTCCTTCTGTGTTATCGCATGTTTACTTAGTATCAGATAACATCCGAGGACCCGACCAAGCATCAATGCCTTGTCGGATCAATGTTATTCACAGAATTTTTTTAGAATATTTCTTTATATTCGGATCGAGTTTTACAATTCGACAATGTGCTGGAAATATGTTATATGATGTACGCCCAACGTTGCGTCAGGGTTGCGTTTTTAAATTTTTTTTTATTCAATTGAAATATGTCTACATGAAGGATTACAAAATTTTTCATTATTCGTTAAAAATCAATCTTTTATTGAATGATTATTTTTGTTTCAATTTAAAGCTAATTTTTTTAATTATAATTAAAAAAAAAAAGAAAATTGTAATTTGAAAATCTGGTAAAAAAGAAATGTAACTTGAAAGGTTTCGCAAGAGAATAATTAATTTTTTTTTAATTTGCCTCGATATTTCTAAGCTCATTCATGTCTATTTAATTAGAATTATGAGAAATATACACGAAACCTTTAAAAAAAAAATTTCATAAAAATTATTAATAATTCTTGTTAATTACAATGAGATACATAAAAACATGATATCCTTCTTATACGTAATTTTATAAAAAGAAAAATAAAAAATATCTTTCTCTCTTTATCATTCTTCTGACAACCTGTTAAAAAGTGCTTAAATTTTTAATTTATTTTTAAAAATATATCTGACATTAGAAAAGTTCTCAAATATTCTATAAAATTTAGAAGATAAATATTGCGAATAATTTTTAATATAAATCAAATGTACCATCGTGTACAAGATGTTTCGGTTTATTTCTTTTTATTTCGTCAAATTTTACCACTGCACGTTTTTTATGTAAAAATAAGATCGGGATTTGAGATTTGAAATGCTTAATTAAAAATAATTGTAATAAAAATAATTCTTATTTGTTACCACACAAGAATATATTGCCAATGCAAATAATAATTTCATTTGAAAATGTTGTCTGTTCATTATCAATGCAGGATTGGTATCTACGTAAAATAGAATTTATCGTTTCTCTTCTTTATTTCTCTTAATTGCAAAATTCTTTACATTCATTACTAGCCTGCATTAATTTCTGCGTGTGTTCGATAAATCATTTCTTTCGCAGTTCTTTATAAATAATAATTCATTGGCCTGATATCTGGTGACCTCAGAAAGTTTGTTTTTCTTAATTTATCCATCGCATTGTACTTAATGATAATTTAATCATTTTCAAAACTGAACAATTAACTAATTGGATCCAAAAATGTTGATGAAATAATAATAAAATATTTCTGACAGCAATTTATTTTACGAATAAGCTTAAAGATAACTGAACACTTAATCTTTCAGATAAAAAAAATAAAATTGTAATACATTATTGTCTCATATTCAAATAAATCATCTGCAATGTTTTTCTTCTTACATCATTTCAACGAAATATCAAATCGTTGTATTTTAGTATTTTTATAATAACATGAAATATTTAAAAATCTCACGTTTACATATTACATTTTGTTCTTATTTATTTTTTATTATACATATAAAATATGGTGGTGAAATTTTGTCGTAAAAAAAACTGGAACACCCCCTGTATGTAAATTTTTTAAATTAAACTTTTTTTTTAAATCTCATCTGTGAGAAGACTCACGTTAGTAATAGTATCCTTATTTTTATATCTGCAAAATATAAAGTATAATATTAATGAGATCGTTACGATACTTCGTGTTTATATATATTTTATTGGAAATGATTTGGTTTTTTTTCCCCTCTCTCTCTTTCTTTCTCTCTTTTTATTTCTATTTCTATCACCCTACTCCTATCTGTCGTTTTAAGATACTTCTGCTTTATTTTTTCCTGAGAAACATCTGATCAATCGAGAGCAGCAATCATCTTGCTGGCGGATATCGCTTTACAGTATCACGATTCGTATTTACCTGGTGACTAATAAATATTTGCTTAGACTTCTTCGATTTCTACGTTTTCGTTCGATGATTGTTTTTTAACGATCAACATGAACAGAACCATCGTAACGAAACGTTTTATTAAACAAAATATTAATAACTCGTCGTCTATTTTTTTCCCCTTCTTTTTCTACAGTTAATTATTTAAATGAAAATGTATTTAATGATATTTTCAAAAAAGTATACAAATCATAGTTTTACAAACTTTCACACAAATTATACGAATACAATTTATTTAAGAAAATTTTCTTTTCTCTTTTGATATATATATATATATATATATATATATATATATATATATATATATATATATATATATATATGTTCTTTTTCATTTTGGCTAGTTGAAAATAAAAAATTTATTTTATAGTTATATACTTTATTTATTTATTTATTTATTTAGTGGGAAAAAGAAAATAAAAGTCGACGAATAGTTGTGAAACTAGGGAGAGATAGTTTGAATTCATGAAATATAAATTTTACTAGGTTATTTTTTCTCTCCCTTTATACCGTTATACTATTTTCTTTCTCTTCCTATTTGAAGAATTATTTATATCGTAATGGTAAAAGAAAGGGAGACAGAGAGTGAGGAAGATGAAAGGAGGAAAACCTTTAGGTTAGAAGATAGGGGAAGAAATTTTGAGATACACTTTTCTTCTCGAGGTTTATCTGATGAAAACTTTCTGTCCTTTTACTTCGATCAAATTCGATCTTGGTTGAAATATCATCACGCTATGTTTTTTTTATTACTTATGGGAGTTTATTTATATCCCGTGTCTTATATTTATATTTTAAAATTACTTTCTTTTTTCTTCTATTTTATACATTTTTTTTTTATTTTAAAAACTTCAAAAGTAACGACACAAAATTATTTCAGACAAAATTATGGAAATTGAAAATTCATAAGTTCAAATTAAAAATCAATTTTTAAAAATTGTTGTTCAATATAAATACGTTTATTTATATTTAATCAACTAGTGAATGGATTATTAATGATATAAAAATTAAAGTTCGTGAATATATTAATTTATTAATTATTAATTATATATATATTAATTAATGTATAAAAAATATTATATATATATGCTATTTAGAAAGCATTGAAAAATTTTGATATATAAATTATTCAAACTTATCGTTGATTTTTATTTATTTATTCGAATAAACAACATTTTATCGTGAGTTATCATTTTTATTTATTTTTTCACACGTTATCTTACTATTTATGAATCGAGAATACATTTTGATATTACAACCCTATAGAAATTTGTCCATTTAAATGGTGAATGTTATACGATAAAGGTACGATCGTTATGTTGCTTCGGAAAATGTGAAAAGTGAACTTTCGTTGAGTACCAGCAACGTTTTTATGTAAAACGTATAAAAAAAAAAAAACCTCATACACAGATATACACACACATATGTACACATTCATATAGGTAGATCGTACAACCGATATACGAAGTCCTATAGAAATTTTATAACGGTACAAGAGAGAGATGGAATTTCCTGTAAACTTTTCTACGATTTTTGTAAAAAAAAACCTCTCTGCATTCCACAACTTCGAATTTTCGATATTACTTATTATTATTATTATTATTATTATTATTATTATTATTATTATTATTTTTATATAAATTCATCCTTGTGTCTCAAATTATTATTATAAATTAATATCAAAATGGTCAATTAGAATTTATATTAATTTTAATTAATCGAGCATTTTATGCCAAGGAAAGATTATTTGACATATATTAAATTTTTAATATATCATAATTAAAGTCCATTTTTTGTTGTTTTGTTTTTCATCAAATGGAAAAGCTTTCATTAAAATATCGACAATTATTAATTAATAAGCGTATTTACATATATATATATATATATTAGGGTGGGTCAAAAAATGACTTATTTTTTTTTTCAAGTGCCACGGAAAAATGGGTTGCTAGACACCTTAAAACAATTCTCACCAAATATGAGCTCTTAATTTTAATAGGAAGATCCTCCGCATCGCAGTTTTTTATTTTGTTTTTCAGTCTAATAGATTAAAATTCATACCTCATTATTTATTGATTGTACAGAAAAATGTTCTAGACGAATTTTGTATTATGGAAATTTAATGCTCTATAAAAAAGGTATCTTATATTTTTTCCGTAAACATCACCATTTGAATGATATTGAAGATTTAAATTTGATGATTTTTAGACAAATTTCATTTTTGTTTATGAATTTTATAACAATAAATGACTATTAAAAAGTGCATAATACAAATTTTTGTAGGAAATTAAGTGCTCTATAAAAATGGTGTCTTATGTTTTGGCGATTAAATTAAGCGTTCAAAAGATATTCAGAGACAAAAATCAGTACACATGAAAGTTTGATGATGATGATATATATAATTTTTAATTAACTTCTCGATTGATAAAATATTAAATTAAAAATTAATAGTATGTTTTTATATTTGTATTCAAAGAAAAACTAATTGAATTTTGTCAAACGTCTTGGAGACAATTAATTTCTTTAATCAAAAGATTGTTTATTTTTTTTTTTTAATTATAAATAATACGTATTTGTTTGTAAAGATTGAAAATAAAATTATTGTATTATTTTTAATAAAGTAGTATAATATTCGAATAGTAAAGGTTGTAATGCGTTTAAAGTTTGATTCGTCGAAATAAGATTAGATTAAAACAACAAAGGACAATTTCCTTGAAAGACATTGATGAAGAAAATTTCACTCCAGAAATGAGAAATTATATTAAAAATACACTTTATTAGAAAATAAACTATAAAAAGGTTTAAAATGTATTTGTGAAAAGAATAAATAAGCAAAAGAAGAAAATTATGATTATGTGAAAATAATTAAATTTAATAGAAAATATAATAATAGAAAGTGATATACAGAAATAAAAATAAAAATAAAACTGTAGGAGTTAAAAATTTACTATTTTTTTTTGTACTTTTATTATAAATCGCACAAATTTTATTATTAATTCGAATGTTAGAGTATAAATATGAATGTTATATTATAATTGTATTAGGAATATCAGAAAAATGAATATATTACAGAAACGTTGGAATTTATTCTGAAATAATTATAGTAAAGTTAGTAAAAATATGATTTTTAATTTTAAAATACGAATGTTAGTTGAAAATGCGAATGTGGAAACTAAATAAACTGATAGCATTAATCTTGCTGTTATACAAATATAAATATTAATATGAATGTGTGTGAGTATAGAATATAAATGGTAGAACGTTTGTGTGTGTATTATGATATATGTTCAGTATTTTTATTAAGAAGAAAGTAGTTGAAGTTCATTTCGAAATATTACTTTGTTCAAAACTTTCATACTATATTTAAAATATATAGTATAATAATAATATTAATAAAATAAAAACATTCTTACTTAAAAGATGTGTCTTTAAAAATTGATTTTTAAGCAATCTAATACTTAACTTATTTTTACTGTTAATTGATAAACATTGATTTAAAATTATTCTAGAAATAATCGTAGGATACTATTGATTTGTTTTTGATTAAATGCAAATGTAGCCAGTTTGCATCTTTGTGCAAAACAAGTTAATGGCTTTTAGCTTTACTCGTAAGACTATGTTGAACGTGATAGTAGGTGCATAGTAATGGGAGTGGTAGTGTGATGACTTTGTGTGTTCTATAAAACGAGCAGGTGCATCTCCCGGAAACAACTTTGTCACTGGTCTAACAATTTGAATTCGGAATATTTATTGGTTGGTTTGAGAACCAACTCTCATCGCGTTACAAACTTAAATAATTTCGAGTTTATTTCATACCTTCTAGTTTTATTTCGTTAAAATAAATATATCGTTCAATAAACTTGCATTTTCATTTTTAATTTTTCAATTACAATTTTCTAAATTAATATTATTAATTTAAAAATAATTAACAAATTTATAGGATTTTAAAATCATTTATCAGAAAAATTATGAAGAAACTTTTCATTCAATTTAAATATATTATTCAATTATATTAATATTACATATAATATTATTATTACATATATATATGTATAAATATTCAAGTATATGAATTCAAATTTCAATTAGTTGTAATTCATATGATTCCTTTTTCAAAGAAAAATCTAAGAAAGTACTCTACTATAAAATCTTCGTTAATGAGATCTCTTTCATTCATATATATATATATACTATTCTATAAAAAGAAGAAAAACTTAATTGCACATAATAAAGGAATAAAAATTCTCTTCCAATAGAAGATATATAAATGCCATTTCCTTGAATAACATGTTGAACCTTTTACCTACAATAATTTCATATCCAATAATATATTAATAATAGAGAAACTAAACATCTCGTTTGGAAATTTCACTTTGATTTAATCGATTTGTATTGCATCGGTTATAATGTCAGAAGAGTGGAAATAGATAATAGATACCTATCTCCTAGTAACGAGTTCATATTTCTGTCCACCTAAATACAGTCTAAATATGTATGACTGGTTGTACATCAGAGAGTAGTGAGAGAGAGATAAATTGAGAGAGAATATAAAGGGACAGGTTGTAGGCTGCTGCTAGGAAGACCTGAGAATTCAATGAATGTACAATGCAAGTATATCACGAAGTAGCACATTAGTTTAGAAGTTAAGCAACACGTAAAAGAGATGTGTATGTGTTTCTGTATATGTTCTAGTATAAACATTTACTTCAACATAGAAGAATTTACACAACTAATATGAGAGCAAGCTAGACATTGATTCTCTCTGTGAATAACTTATTGACAAAGATTGAAACAGAAAGGTATAAGAAAATTTAGGAAGGATGGGTGGATTGAGGTGAGATGTGTACATGGAAGGAAAGAGGAACATTCCTTATCAAAATATATTTTAATATTTTTTAATATGTTAACCATACGACGCAGAAGTTTGTTTTTTTGTTCTCGGAAATAGTTATATATTTTTCTTTTGATGAGAAATGTTTTCATGGTAAAAGCATTCGACGTTTTTGAAGAAAGTTTTGTAAAGTTTTTAATAATCATTGCAGTATAAGTATTTGGTATAAATGGTAGAGACGTTTCAAAAAGTAATATGCATGTTTTTTAGTGAGACATTATATATTTCTATATAGTTTGTATTATGTTGAATATTATGGAAAAATGATACTTATTTAATAGCAGGTATTAAAAAGAAATGAATAGAGTTGTATTACTTTGTACGTACTTTGAGTAATAATTGTTAATATTTATTTTTGTTTTGTTTTAAAGTATAATACGTATTTCTAAAATATAATAGAAAATTATTTTCATACAATGGAAAATATAATAATTACTTTTTGTAATAGTTAATAATTAATAATATTTTTCGTTAGTTTTGATAGGTAAAATATTTTGTTTTCGTGTAAGAATAATTATTCGTCCAATTAAAAAAGGAAATACAAAAGATCGACTAATAATGAAGTGTGTTGTCGAAGTTATAAAAAAAATAATATAAAATTTTTACCACATATGAAAAATCTCTCTTAAAAAAAAAAAAAAAAACAAACAAATAAAAACAAAAGGAAATTTTTTATACGAATTAATTAAAGGGAAAACGGATTTATATTCATTAATATAACGAGAGAAGTGTATCAAATTCGTTATTGAATACCGATATTGCTTCGTTGTTGTTAACTTTATCCTTATTTCTCTCATAATTGAGATATTTCAAGTTATGGTATATTTGGTGGCTTCGTTAGCTTATTATTTTCTCGTTTATAATTTTATATATACACATATATGTATAAATATAACAAATTTTGGAATATTTGGTGGCTTCACTAGCTCATTATTTTCTCGTTTATACATATATGTACATATGTGTATTTTGTCTCTCGAAATTAATTTACACTTTTACATTTATTCAAACGTAATTTATTTTTATCATAAACACGTCTTTCGTTATATTATACGTAATTTTTTTATTTTTATTTAAGAGAATCACGTTAAGAGATTAAACAAAGTATTACATGGAAAAAGATTATTAAAAATATTTCAAATTTATTTTTTTACGATAATGTTATTTAATTATTTAATTTAAAAAAAAAAACACACAATTTATTATTGACAAAGGAAAATTAATAAAATGAACGATAAAGTTGATTTCTTTTTCTTTTTTATTTTCTTTTTTTTTTAAAGTTGTCAAGGTAAATTCATAATATCGAAAAATCTGTCGAACTTTAAAGAAAAGACCGACAGAAAATCGTTATGCGGTTTCTCGAATAAATCACGAGCGAACATCTGTCAGTGTCTTTTAATTTTAATGCTAGGAAATATTACAAGTAAACGATACTTTTGCAAAAGATCGTTATTTCGATGAATAAAAGGTATATAATAGAAAAGATAAAGGGGGGGGGTGAATATGCTTAACAGGCACATCTTATAATAAAATAACGTAAAGTAAAGTATTACAAATGTATTATTAATCCCTGTTTGCTTTTGTTAAAGATTTTACGTGCGGGGGAGGGGGAGGGTGGAGGCATAATTAGAACAATTTTACCAAGAGTTAAGTGAAAATATGCAAGTCTAATTTTAATAACGTTTTTAATCCAAGATAAATTGTTATATTATTGTAATAATTTTCTTTAATATGATTATATAATATAATATTTAATATGAAATATATTTTATTTTATTTAAATGAAATATTTAATTACAAATCATTGTTTTATTTTTCTTTCGATTTTTTTTCTTAAAAAAAAAAAAGATAAGAATAAAGAAAAAAAACAGTGGTTTATTAAAGAATAAAACACAGTTTCAATATCTTCGACTGTATTTAATTTAGTTGGAACGTACACGGTTGAATAAAAATAAAACAAATAAAAAAGAAGAAAAAGAAGATAAAAAGTGTGTGTGTGTGTGTGTGAGAGAGAGAGAGAGAGAGAGACAGAAAGAGATAGAAAGATTTGTTATTAGAATGAAATATTTTATTGAACGTGGTCTCTATTTTCTTCGGACTATATTTAATTAAAATAGTACGCAAATAAAAACTAAAAAACAGAAAGATATATAGAGATGGAAATACAATAATTAATTTTTTTCTCTAGTATTTCGAGTTGAACAAAAAAAAAAATAAAATAAAAAAAGACAGGACTATTTAAAAAATATATATAAATAAAAAAGTATACATATAGGTATATGTATATACAACTATATACGTTTGTATACACAACTGTAGACACACACGTTAATTTATCGACAGATTTATTTCACCAAACGCATAACATTTATTCGATGCATGTCACGTACAAAAACGTCGATATTCCTTACTCGAAAATCAAACATTCACATAAATGCGTATGGCTAATATATAATCTATAAAACATGTACACACCACACATATATATATATATATATATAAACACATACATATATATACAAAGTACGTATATAGAACATGTTGAAAACCACAATAATGAGCAAAATGTACAGAGAGAGAGAGAGAGAGAGAGAGAGAGAGAGAGAGAAAGAAAGAGAAAGAAACAGAAAATGATCAGCTGTATACCAGTAATTGCTTTGTTATTTTCCTTTCGTATCTGAATGCAATGTTTCTATCTATCTATTTCTTTCTCTTTCTCTCTTATTTTATTTTATTTTTGAAAATACTTTAAAAGTGTAGTACGATTAATCACGGTCTGATATCGACACGAGTTTCTCTTCCATGAAAGTTTTGCAACATCGTTGCATCCAATCCGATCTTCTCGTTTCTTCTTCCGCTTCTTCTTCTTCTTCTTATTCTCTTCTAACTCTCGCTAGTTGTTAAGCTACGGATTTACGAGACACTGTAGACTTACTTATCTAAGTAAGCATTTAGTACACAAGGAAATTCTAATACACTGAAATAATTAACGCAGTAGTTGGTAATTATTCAGTTGCATTGAATTACTCGGATTAATGTTTAAAATTAGAAAAAGAGAAAAAAAAAGAGAGAGAGAAAAAAATATCTTTCCTATTGTTATAATAAACATATTATTTATGAAAATACGAGAATAATTTTATTGTGAATGAATCTTGCTTAATAAATTAAAATTAATAAAAAACTTATGGATAATTTTTGAATTAGTATTATATAAATTAAATGATCATTTTATTAAGAAATAAAAAAATATATTTAATTATAATAATAATACTGATTAGAACTATTAATATAATCATTTTAAATCGAATTTGATATTAAATATAATTAAAATTACTTTAATCTTTCCTTAATGAAGTTTAATAATCTAATGAGACTGAAGAAATGTAATAGTAATTAATGAGAATGGATTGTTAAAGCCAAAGTAAAACCGAATAAAATAGAGAAGAAAGAGAATGAAAGATAGATCAATAAAATGACTCGACTCCACTCGTCATTAATTAATGAAGAAGAAGAAAACGCACCAATTAAATCTCGCCTCACGTACATTCATTCCGATCGATTAATTTCATTTCTTCTAGATTTTCTTCTCATTGAAATATATAAAACAAAAAAGGAAAAAATTAAACAATTACACAATTTTCCATTTTAAATTAACGTTCGAATTGGCTTTAAAAAAATAGAAATCTGATTCTATTATTTTTTTTTCTTTTTTCTTATTTCACGTTCAAGGATTTTTAGGAATTCGATCATCTTTTTAAACCGTATCAAGATACGATGAGAAAATGGTGGGTGAAATAATGTAGAAAATTTAAAAAATATTCTTATCAAAATAAATCTTCAATCGGTTACAATAATAGCAGTAGTAAAAACCGTGTGTGTGTGAACAGATATGAAATAGTAGTAGCAATAAAATTCTTATACGATCAGACTTGAAGTTGAGCAAGCGAGTAAGTG
The DNA here is from genome assembly GCF_001465965.1 of Polistes dominula. The sequence goes on from NW_015148970.1 coordinate 4,345,958, forward strand.
GTGTAGGTTGACGTGTGATCATCAAACACGTGCCACGTAAATATATCATTGCAATTGACATGAGGCAGTGGTAAGGTCTATGTGTAATCGGACGTAAATCGAATGAACGCAATGAAACGTAGTAGTAAAGCTTGATAAAGAGTCAGAAGCATTAAGTAAACGTGTTAACTCATCACGCGGGCGATTAACGAGCAAATCGATGAGAACATTTTTGTCGATAAATTACTTATCCAATATATTTTCCACATTTTTATTTAGTTAAACAAAAGAAACAAAATTTATATTAAAGTAAACTCGTTGGGATCGACGAGACAAACGAGTCGTTGCATTAAAGGTATAAACCCTTAGGGAAATATTTCCCGAACCACATTCTTACTCCGAACACTTATGAAAATAACATAATAATAGAATTTCTTGTATGTATTACAACGTCAGTCAGTGTTGGTAATTAACTTGATAAATTCCCTTCTGACAAACAGATATATACATTATTAGATTATTATAAATATTTTTTTAAACTTGTAAATGATACTAATATATATATACATACTTATATTATTTATATAATGTGTTCTAATATTATAATATATATAAAAATTAAATTATATTAGATCGTTCCAAAAGTTTCATCTTTTTTTTTTTTTTAATTCTAGGAGCATAATATTTTTTAAGTTTAATAATTTAAAGTATAAAAAAAGGTAAAATAGAGTAGAATCGATATTATTAAGTAAAATAACGTAAAATAAAAAAAAAAGTATATTACGCATGCAATATTGTTTAACTTATCACCAAAAAAAGGAAGGAATTTTCGGGACGACCTAATATTATTACAATTTAATATATTATATTAATAATAATTTATTAGTTTAATATAATCGATAGTAAAGACGTTTAGCATGTTGACGGTAGATTTTAGGATAGTAAAGTTACATTGAAATCTTGGTGAGGCATTTGATATTTTGATCTAAGCTTCTGTGGCAATATTGAGAGATTGTATCTGACAAGAGGAGTGCAAGGTCATGCCCTCACGGAATTTGTTAAAATTTTGTATGATAATAGATTTTGCTTTCCTGTTCACGAATATATACGGTTATAGGGGCCACTACTCAATAATTTTTTGGATATTTGCAATTAAAAATGATAAATAAAAATGCAGTTTAATCCTTAAATTCATTTCTCAATTCTCAAATTAAAAAATAATAAAAATATAATATTAAAAATAATATTTATATAATATCCATAACTAATATTCATACAATATTTAAAAATAATATTCATACAATATTCAAAACTAATATTCATACAATATTATTATTATTATTAATATTATTATTATTAATTGGCATTAGGAACTCTTAAGTTCATTGCCGCAAATAACAAATCCCGCCATTGTTCCCGTTCTAAGCGTGATCCTTCCATTCGCGGTCTTCGTATCCTATTTTTTTTAAGTCCCTTTTAATATTATCCTCCAATCTACGTCTCGGTCTACCTAGTGGTCTTTTACCGTTCGGTATACCGACCAATATTTTGTGCGCCGTTCGATCATTCCCCATGCGCATCACGTAACCAGCCATCTTAATCGGCGTGATTTTATGACGTTAACAATGTCTGGTTTGTTGTACAATCGATGTACCTCTACGTTATGGAGTTTTCTTCATTCATCCGTTACCTCATCGTGTTTTGTACCGAAAATTTTACGAAGAACTTTGTTCTCGAAAACTCTAAATTTCTTTTCGTCCCGTAACGTAAGCGACCACGTTTCGCTACTATAAAGGATTACCGGCAGGATGATTGCCCTGTATATCCTGATTTTTAATCGTCTAGACAGCAACCGCGAGCTGAGTAATTTGTTAACCGAATAAAAACATGAATTGCCTAAATTAATTCTTTTCTTAAGTTCTTCGTTAATTTCGTTCGTCTGGTTTATGATCGATCCTAAATACCTTAATTTGCTGACCCGTTTGAAAATTTTATCCCGGACGACCAAAGTCCCAGTACTAGGCATATTCTGAACTCTATCGGTTATTATATATTTGGTTTTTTCCGCGCTTATTTGCAGTCCCAGATCTTTAGTATTATCTATTAATATTTCCACGTGATTAATTAATGAATCTTTATTGTTCCCTAACAAAGCAGTATTGTCCGCGTATGTCAACAATTGTGTTGTCCCGTTCAACTGTAGACCATCTTTACTTTTCTGCAGTTCTTTGACAGCGAATTCCAGTACTAAATTGAACAAAAGAGGTGACAATGCGTCCCCCTGTTTTAACCCGCTATGGATACTAAAATCTTCCGACATTTGGTTACCTGTCCTCATTTTACCTCTAGTTTCCTTTAGGCAAAGTTGAACCAGGTTGACCAATTTTCTTAGTATCCCCTGTCGTATTAGGATTTCGAGCATTTTTTCTCGTTTTACCGAGTCCTACGCTTTTTGAAAATCTATATAAAGTTGATGTATCGGCTGATTAAATTCCCATTTTTTCTCTCAGATCTGCCGAATAGCAAAGATTTGGTCTGTAGTCGATCTATTTCTCCTAAAACCGCACTGGTGATCTCCTATTATCTCGTCTGCATACGGTACTATCCTAGCTAGTAAGATATTTGATAATATTTTGTAACACGTTGGCAAAAGTGAAATACCCTGTTAATTATTACAATCCATTTTGTCTCCCTTTTTAAAGATTGAGATTATAATCGACTCTTTCCATTGTTCCGGCAATGTATCCTTGCTTCGTATTAATTTGATTAGTTCAAAAAATTTTTCGATCAATCTATTTCTCTCCCCCCCCCCATTTTATTAGCTTCGCAGAAATCGAGTCGTTACCCGGTGACTTATGATTTTTTAGTTTTATAATCGCGCTTTTTACCTCTGACATAGTTGACTCACTAACCATAGGTTCCGCCGTATGGAACTCGAAATTCTCAGTATCCCGGTCGTTCTCGGATTCTACATTTAATAATCGGTCAAAATAATTTTTCCACGTGTTCAATATCCCCGTTGCATCCGAAACTAAATTGTTGTTCGTATCTTTCACTAGATCCGTCCTAGCTTGGAATCCCTTTTTGAGTCTATTTATCCCCGTGTACATACCACAGACGTTACTACTTTGGCAATTTTCATCAATTTCTTCAACTTTTTGTTTTAAAAATTGTCGCTTCTTGTTCTTAATTAAATTGTGCGTTGCTTCATACAATATTATATAAATATTATTTTTGAATAATATATTTTTATTATTTTTTAATTTGAGAATTGAGAATTGAGAAATAAATTTCAGGATTAAACGACATCTTTATTTAGCATCTTTAATTGCAAATATCTAAAAAATTATTGAGTAGTGGCCCCTTTAACTATATATATTCGTAAACAGGGAAGCAAAATCTATTTTCCTACAAAATTTGATCAAAATCCATGAGGGCAAGACTTTGCACTCCCCTTGTGAGAGATAGAAGTAGAGAGAGAGAGGAAGAGAGTGAGAGGTAGGAAGAACCAAAATTTAATGAAACTTGAGAAGGTAGAAATAATCTTTCCAAATATTATCCTATTTATAGGAAATATATCTTCGTTAATTAATAACAATTTAATTAAATCATACTAAAGGAGAAAAGTTTATCGTAATGAATAGAGTTAACTTTATAATTATATATATATACTATATAGATACATATTCATGTATGTATGTAATACGTTCATTCGTCCAGGGATTAGCAAACGGAGCTAGAGATCGATCATATGTGTACTAATGCTCGTTAATTAAGTCCATAATATGTTTTGATTATAATATTCTATTTGCTCATATTTCTCTCTCTTTTTTTATCTATCTGTCTATCTATCTGTCTGTCTGTTTATCTGTCTCTCTCATAATTGTCGAAGATTTGGATCACGCATAGCTAGTTTTGTAATTGAAAATGAAATTGCCAAGCTTCGGTGTACACATAGAACATATAACATACACAAATACGTATTTACGTTAGTACATAAATGAAATTAATATTCGCTGATTTCCATTCACGAAGGGAAACTGAAAATTCATGCGAATGTACAAGAGCGTTATCGATGGATTCATATATTTGTGTATTGTAGGTCATTGAAATAAATTGGGGAATGTGAATGAGAGAGGTTGAAAAGGTGTGTGTGTATCTATGTGACTAAAAGAGGAGTAGGGGAAAGGAGATTGTGTTCGATGAGGTGAATGTATTTTAAGAAGAAAATTCTAATCAATTTTTTTTTTCACGAGAGAGAAAAGAAAGAAAGAAAGAAAGAAACTATTCTATCGGATGAAACTTGGTTGAGATTATTTTTGAAAGAAAGAAAATTTTAATTAATTCTTTGGAAAGAGAAAAAAAAAATGAAATCTGTCTGATCTGAAACTTGTTCGAGCATATTTAATGTAGTATTATTACTGCAATAATACGCCATATAAATCATAAGAAGTTTATTCGAAAGGAAAGCATTGTTTCTTAAATATATACGTCTGACTTGTTATAGTCTACTACCACTATTACTTACTACTACTACTACTAATGATCTTCGAAACAATTTCTCAAGAAAATCAAAAACGTTCGTAAAGTTTCTAATATGTTTCTTGTATCTTTTCTAATAAATTTCACAAATGTTTAGCTCACTTGAAGAAAGTTTTTAGGCAGTTATGTACAGTTGGATATAGTTCTCTGACGAATTTGAAACTTTCTTCTATACTATTCCTATAAATCTTTCTCTATAACAACGTCTGGCTTATTCTAATCCGTTATTACTTATGGTATTTGTAAAATCCACAACAATGTTGAAAAGTATTAAATGAATTTGATAATATTTTCCATAAAACGTTCTCTCTTATTTCTTAAATAAATTTTATTCAAAAATATATACTCATATACACACGTTTGCACATGCATGTACGATATATGTACATTAACGTGTACATATATTTTTTATTTTGTTAACAACGATATGAGTTTTATCGTAATAAATATATAAACATTTATTATTGCAACAAATTTATTTAAAACTTATTGTACTCTACACTACTATCGATCCTTGAAACAATTTCTGAATGAAATCAGAAACGCGTTGCTTAAAATTTGAATTTTCTTTATAACAGTCTGACTAATTTTAATCCGTTACTACTTAAATTAAATATTATATTCCAAATTCAATAATAAATATAATATATTAAAATCGTTCTCTAATATCTCATATAAATTCTAACAAGAGTAGAGAGAACTACGTGTAATCGTAAACTCATACATATGCAAACACATAGAAACAAGTGTATATGTATATGCATAACATTTGTCGTTATCGAAAGGAAACAAAGCGGAGAGAACCGTGTGTGACACGTGTTGCATCGTCGAAACTCGTTGAGTATGCAGAGACACATATGTACTCATACGTAGTATACATGCATAAATATATGTGTACACATATACGTATAATAACCACATTTCATATTACTCTAGGGGGTTCGAGATATAACGTATTCCTGAACGTGAGTAGCAATGTAACACTATAGTCAGACACGTGCTATAATGATCATAAACCGTTCAACGAAAATACGATGCTTTTACCGTTGAAGTCAAAGAGAGATTTTTACTTACGTAAGAGTACCTTTCATCCAATCACGTCAAGAGCTACATTATACGATTCTATCTTTCTCTTTCTATCCCACACACGTTTTTGTGATTTTATATATGAGTTATTTACCATTATCCTTATGTTACCATGATTATTATATTGAAATTCTATATACGATTGAAAATCATTTACAAAGTCAATTTAATAACGCAACTACATTTCAATCATTTTTCTCTTTCTCTTTTTTTATTTTTTATTTTTTTTTGTAAATATTTTTTTTCTCTCTTTAGTTTCCCTGGCGTATCGACACGTCAAAAGCTTTTTTCGAGTAAATATTTACCATTCCCCCTTCCCCCCGTATTTTTGTTTTGCTTTTCTATCTTTCTTTTTGTTTTTACGATTATTTAATGAACATTTAGCTCGCATATTTTTCGTATAATATTTCACGATAATTTTATGCCTATTATGGGTGAAAACGTTTAAATAAAAAGAAGAATCAGACAAATTATTGTTTAAATTATCTTAATAATTTTTTGTCGACATTTATGTTAATACAAATGAAAATTTTGAAACATTGAACGTGCGTATTATAAAATATTATTATACGCAAATGTTGAATTAAATTTCTTCCAATAATATTTTGTTTTGTTTACCTAATTCTTATCAACCGTAATGAGTTCTCGTGTCACACGCTACATTTCCTAGAAAAACATGACAAAATTAATAGGATCGATTATCGACAATTATGGCATGCAATAAAAGCGATACCGTATCTACCGTAAAGATAATAATAACGGCGCCTATGGGCATTGATTTTCCAAGAGATTAACGTGTTTGTTTTAATTCGAATCCTTACTGCATTATTGACTAACAAGCCATTCATAATTAATCCACTCGTTCTTTCGCGAGAGTGTACACGGTGTATATAATGGATACAACCAGCGATTAATATGTTTCATAGCATACAAAAATGAAAAAAAAGGAAAAAAAAATTCAAAGAGAGATAAAAGATAGATAGAATGAGAGAGAGAGAGAGAGAGAGAGTGAGAGAGTGAGAAAATACATGTGTTACGTGTGTCGGTAATTTAAAAGTGGACAAAATCCACAATAAAAATTTACAAAAAAATATACAACATTTATTTTATGAAATATTTTGTAATAAAAATAATCGTTATTTAAAATAAATCATAAAATCAATTTTTGTTTAAAAATATAAATAAATGTATACTATGTAATAAATGTATGTATGTAGTTTAAGAAAATTAAGAAAAAAAAAAGAACATTTTTATTTTACAATTCACTTTATAGTATTATAAATAATTTCAATCTAAAAAATAAATAAATTTTTGTCAACTTTTAGAGATGTACAATTAATTTACTTTTAAAATTGTCCACACATATATACAGATACGAATACGTAGATTCATGTGTGTGTATCGTATCGTGTAAATAGTATACATAATAATTTAAAATTAGATATAAAACGCGTTATCTGTTAAATATAGGTAGATATTTTCACGTTTCGTGAGCAATCGCAATAACAAAGAACAAAGGGGTTAGTTGAAAAATGGGGTAGAAAGAGTTGAAAGATTGTTAAACAAGACAACCCAGAAAACGACACTTGTTTAAACTTTGCACTCTTTGCAAAATCTCTTTATAGAAAACAATAGAAACGTATTTTCCCTACTCTTTGTTTCTATCTATCTATCTCTCTCTCTCTCTTTTTCTCATTTACTGTGAGGAAGAGCGTTTCTCTGATTCAACCCTCCATCATTTTACTTTTTCCTAAACTAACAAAGTTTCTCTCGTTCCCCTTTACGCCTTGCGTGTTACGCACACGCGAAACGTTCCTAAGCTTTTCATACCTCTCCCCCACGAAACGTGACATGTTTCCCTTACTTTAAGCATAGATAGTGAAAGAGAGAGCGTGAGTGAGAGAGAAATAGAAGATTCATTGTTATTTTCATCATTGCATGTAACACGTGTTGCACGCGACCATTGTCTAGTAGTATGTCAGACCGATTTCATGTCTGACAATTCTTTAATTGTTCTACTTCGAAAATATCCTTGATCTTCTTATTTCTTTTTCTTTTTCTTTTTCCGTATTTATTGTTTCTATTGTTATTCGATATTTTAATATTACTAATAAAGTTTTCCAACAAATATATAATTTCATGTTTGAAATTAGATATTATATTATAAATGAGATTGAAATGAATATAATCTTTCCCAAAAATTCTTGTTTCTTTCGTTACGTTTCGTAATATTTCGTTTTATTATTTACAATCGGAAACGCGTGGCGGGTCACATCTACTATTAAATCTATAAATAAATAAATATTGTTTAACCCTTTGACTGCGGCACGCTCTCGAACATAAATCCATTAATATGAAGGCGCAATTTTTGCATGTTTTTCGTATATATTAATGGATTTGTGAGAGCGGATAAATACGCCTTTCGTATATATTGATGGACTTGCGAAAGCGTATATATACGCCTTTAGCAGTCAAAGGGTTAAAAAGATTAACTAAAAAAAAAAACAAATTTTGTTTTCTATTTTTTGTTTTTTTTTTATTCATGGTTTCGAAAAAATATAATAAATAATTTTTGTAAGTTACATTTAAAACGTTCTTTTTTTTTTTTTAGATAATATCTCGAATAAGAGATGAAAAAAAAGGAAATAAAATCGATAGCAAAGGTTATTATTAACGCGTTAATAAACAAAATTTTCAGCAGGTAATGCGTCATCACAAGTCAGTAGATTTAATCAGATTCGTTCGGGTGAATATTTTCTATCCATTTAATAACGCTCTACGTGTCTCTTTTAAAGTATAAATCCTGACTGAACAAAATCCATTCGTGTATAAGTTAGAATATATCATTGAAAATAATTTTTACCAGAGAGAAAAAGAGAATGAGAAAAAGAGAGAGTGAAAGAAACATTACACGGTCGTATAGGAAAATGAGAGGAATCTATTTTTTTTTTTTTTTCTATTATTTTCTTTCATTTTTTTTCATCGGTTTCATTCAATACTTATTAGACGAGAAAAAAAGATATGATTAGGGAAAAAAGGGAAAAAAGGGAAAAAAGAAATAAATAAATCCTAACTGGGATTTAGATACTATTCCTGAGATATATAGTTTTCTTACAAATCCATCAAAATTATCTCGAAGCTAATTCTAATTTTATCTCAATTTCTTTTTTCTTCTTTTCTTTTTCCTTCTTTTCATTTTTATTTCACTCTTTTGTAAGAAGGGGGAAAAATAAAGGAAAAGAGAAAGATTAAAGGGACGGAATACGAAATCGATATATTTTTTCGTCAAACAAATTTTCTCTTATATTTTCTATTGATAACAAATAGAAAGATAAATAAGGACAAGTAGATTGAACAGACGAAATTATTATTAATTATTAATTAATTATTTATTTGTTTAACTTATTAATTAATAATTATATTTTTACGTACATTGTATAACAATAAGAATAATAATAATATTACATAAAAAAAATAATTAAGTTGTATAAAAATAAATTTTAAAATAAAATAAAAAAAGAACAAAAAGAAAATATATAAATATATTATATTAATAAATATTTATATATTATATAATATAAAATTATATTCCAATAAAATTAAAACAATAATAATTACAATATTAAATCATGAAAAACTTATAATTTATATTATTATTATTATTATTATTATTATTATTATTATTATTATATATTATTATAATTTAAATATTATCTGTTTCTCCTCCCAATAAAAAAAGCAGAAAACAGAATAGTTAAGAAAATAATATATGTGTGCATTTACCATACTTAATATGACAAAACAACTTATATAAAAAGATAAAATGAGTCAACCATAAGAAACATAATCTTAAGGAACAATCCTATTTAGAATCCTTAAGGATATGAATATTATAAAAATCAATCAATTTGATTATTCCAAGACTCCAAGATATTTAAATAATTGAAATAATTGTTTTTTTTTGTTGTTTAATTTTTTGAGTTGTTAAATTTCCATGTCCTTGACCGCGTACAATTCCCTTTCCCCAATTTTCAACGTTTTCTCTCTGTCTTTTTTTCTTTCTATTTTTGTCTCTCTTTTTGAAGCAACTTCGACCATGTCGAAGAAACTTTTTCTCTTGAATATTTGGTTAGCTTATCTCTCATCCTTAAAAGTGGTTATAGGGGAATAGGGGAGGTTACGCTTCTGGGAAAGAAACTCGTAACCCACGTAACTGTGTAAAATATTGCGTCCGAGTGATAAGAGAAACGCAAATGTATGTTGGGGAAGACCAAAAAAAAAAAAAAAGAAGGAAGAAAAAGAAGAGGAAGTAGAAAAAAGAAATGAAGAAAGAAAGAAGAAAATAAACGATACATGGATTTTTCTGCTTGTAAAGCAGAAAATGTTTTTAAAGCTTTTTCAAATTAATTAATGCGTTAATTGTGCAGTATTTTTTAATTTTACCCCGTTGTTTCTTTTCTTTTTTTTTTTATTATTATTATTATTTTTCATTTCTTTTATATTCTTTTAAAAATAAAGGAAAAATCGGGATTACATTATCTACCAATTTTTATTATTTAATTTCAACAAATGTTATATTATATTTTTTTTTTTAAATATCTTTTTCATTTTCGTAATGTGCAATATTATTAATTCGTTTAATGTATTACGTTTGAATAGATAAATTCTTATCCGTGGCTTTTGATCGCACATTCGAATATATGTATGTATATTGCAATCTGATTATTTAACGTTTTAAATTTGAAGTAGCACGCTGAAGATATTAATGTTAATTAAAAACAAATTGTAAAAAAAAAAAATATAAAAAGGGAACGTATTTGAAAATTGAATAATGCGATATTTAAATTGTTTCACTCCCCCCACCCCCACCTCACTTCTTTTGCATTATAACGTTATTTAATTACGTATCAGTAACGTTATCGAAACATTTTCAAATATTTAAAATTCCGATGTGTATTAATTAAAATGGAACAAAAAGAAAAAAGAAAAAAAATGCAAAAATAAAGAGGATCTTAAATATCGAATATACAATACAGGCAAATCGAAACATTTCTATTTCAATATATTGGGATCTCTGGCAGGGGCGGAGCTTACCCTAGCGGGGAAAATATGAACTAGAAACTAAATGGGTCTGTGCATTATTTGTATAACCAAAATAGAGAACAACGTGTATAACATTATTATTTATATTTTTATTATTTATTATTTATTATTTATATTATTATTATTATAATTTTTTTGTAATTAAACTAAATAAAATGAAACTTACATTGCAAGAATTTTGTAAGTTTGCTTGCACAAAACCAAGCAATAAAAATTTTGTTGGTGGGGAAAGTGTATTAAATGCTGGACATGTGATTAAGTGTGGGCAAGTACCAAGTGGTGATTGTAATATTCTAAGTATTTTAGCTTTTTGTTTGCAAACTTCACATATTATAGATAATCCACATGAAATAACTAGTGAAATATTAAAAAATGGTCGAACAATTAGAATGAGTTCATGTTCATGCAAGGCTGGTTTAAGTGGTATTTGTAAACATGTTGTTGCAGTATTGCAATATCATTAATTGTCACTAATTCAATTGATCTTCTACGTATTCTTTCTTCTCGAGAATCTATTTGATCTACAAGACAAGCACATTCTTTGGATGATCCTAAAGGAAGATTTTGACTAAGATTTTTTTTTTTTTTTAAATAAGTTCGAGTTGAATCAATAGCTATAACAATACACATAAACAATATAATCATAAGTAAATTTATTGATTTAACAATTTATAATAACCAGAAAAAATAATTATCGAAAATACTCACGTGAAGGTAAAAAATCATCTTTAATAAAATGGAGTTAACAGACTTTCATACTGGGAGTTATACTTTTTTCAATTTTTACCTCTCCTACCCAAGCTATATGTCTATCAATTATTTCTTTATCACCAAATTTGTTTATTCTATAAACAAATTGTTTTTTACGAGGTGGAATTTGAAAAAACCTAATTTTTTCATCACAACAACCCATGCTTGTACAACCAAATACACAGCAACACACTTTACTTGTATTTTTTTTTGCTGGGAACTCCATAACAAAAAAAAAATTCTTTACAACAACTTTTTAGTTTAACGATACTAGTTATTTTCAATTGTACTTTTAATAATAAATAACAAAGTCATAAAATTAAAAATCTAAATATTTCCACATAAATATCATGTAGTTTAATTTAACAACAAAAAAAAGATTTGTCAATTCAAACACGTTTTAAAATAAATTGAAAAGAAAAGAATAAACAAGAATTAATAAATAAACTAAACTAAATATAAAAAGCTAAAGGATTTTAATATCGTGATATATACAAGCATACACGAATCGACAAATTTTTTAATTCGAAAGTGTATTAAATAAATTAAAAAAAATAGAAACTAAAGAGAAAGATAAAAGAGGGAATAAAAAAAAAAAAATATATATAAAGAATTAACATCAAACGTTGGTACGATATTGAAATTTGTTCATACCCGTATCCATATACGGTCCGTAACGTAATTAATTACCCGTCTTCTGAGAGATTATGCATACTATCGAGAGCTTGCTTTGGATTTAAAGTAAATCCGTACGTACATATGCACACATATACGTATAGAAAGAGAGAGAGAGAGAGAGAGAGAGAGAGAGATAGGAGGGCAAACTCGAGTTCAATCGCCTTTTGTATCTGCGTAGGTCCGTGAGCCAAAGGTAAAGCATTGTTCAAAGCTTCCCTTGGAAACAATATGAGCATTGTTATTGTTGTATCTACCTCCTTCCTTCACATACACACACATACACACACATATGTAAAGCTACTCTCTTGTGTATTTCGACAATCCATCGTAATACGATGTCATATATATTCCGGAAGCAGGCTTTTCTTTGAATGCAACACAAAAAAGAGTGAGAGAAAACACAATAAAAAGATGAGGGGTAGAGAGAAAGAGAGAGAGAGAGAGAGAGAGAGAGAGAGAGAGAGAGAGGAAAGGATTGTATGTACAAAATTAAAAAAAAATAAAAAAAGATGAAAAATTAAAAGAAAATTCTAACTTTCATATCCATTGAAAAAATGCGTATTTGCAAACGAATATACAAATTTTGATTCTACTTTATCTTGGAAAAATGAAATATGATATTCTATAAAAATAAAATACGATTTGATTTGATATATACAGATATATCTTAAATAATATTTTAAAAATAGACAAATTTAAAAAGAAAATGCGTATTTGCAAACGAATATATAAATTTTGACTGTTTTATATTGGAAAAATGAAATATGATATAAAAATAAAATACTATTTGATATTTGATATATAGATATAAAATAATCTTTTAAAAATAGATAAATTAAAAATTAATTCTATTTATTTATCATATAATGTTTTATTTATTATATCGATCCATTCAAATGTTATAAAAAAATATTAGATTATTATTCTAAATAATTTCTAAATGAAATTATATATTTCAATAAATCAATTACTCTTTTTTTCCAATACTTTTTTTAATTGGAACTAATCATACTTGAATTATTAAGGATAACGAATAAAAGCAACAAGTAGATTAAAGAATTTTAATTATACATTCTAAATTATCAAATATATTATACAATATCATAATCTGTAATTTAAATCCGATATATAACACCTGTTATAATCACAAACTAAAAGATAGATTAGGGATTGAACACGTTTAGAGAGATCATTAAAAGATGTATCATGAATGTGATAGAAAGTGATAAGGAGATAGATAAATAGATAAATAGAATGAGCAAAACGTGAAAACACAATAGAGAGAGAAAACAGTAGATATAAATTGGCTTAACGCGTAATCACGAACACCCAAACGAGATTAGTATAGCCGTCTAGGGGTTTTATTCTAGGGAATGATAAGACACGTGGCACGTGAAGTTAATTCGTTAAGTTGTGATTCTCATGTGGTTATAAATTAAACTTTCTAACTACTGTTTAGATTTATCGTCAATTTCTTAACGGGATCATTTCATTATATAATCAAATTATGTATTATTTCTTATGACTATTCATCTATCATAATCAATAACTATAAATTTATATATGGTATGTTTAAAATGATAGGAAATAATATTCGGCTTACAATATTTAATTATTTGAAATTATCGAAAATATGTTTGTATCGTAGTATCCAAACGTGATTACTAATTAATGAACTATGTTTATGCACTATATATGTATATGTGTGTATGAGAATAGTGTAGGCATATGAGAATATAATGTCGTTATGTTTTTTAAATAAAAGCAACCATTAATAATGTCATGGTATCGATGCCTGTCAACGAGACTAATGGCAATTAAATTTCGCAGAACTTGAAAATCCATTGAATATCTTCATTATCGGATACGAGAGAAAGAGAAAGGGTGGAAATTTAATAAAGACCAGCATTTCATTTTCATTACCTTTTATTCTCTTTCTCTCATATATTTTTTCTCTCTCTTTTTCTTTCTGTCTGTTTTGTTATTTACGTTAGTTGTTTTTATCTTAGTTGTTAACGATAACAAGATCATTATATATTATATTAAATGATTATTAATTTAACGAAAACCCATAACGAATCACCGTATCATCGATTATTGATTATTTCCAAAAAATATTTTTGTCTACTTCTTTATTGGTAAACTTTAGCAGAATACAAATTTGTTACAAACAAAATGTATTTGTCTATCTTACTAATAAGTATATTTTATTTTTATTTAACTAATACTGGATTTAAGTAAAATGTTTTTTCGTATTTCACTTTTGCATTAAAATAATCCAAACTCAATATTGCATTTAAATATGTTGAGATTTCGTTTGAGAGAATAACTCAACGTCGAGGATGGATTATAGTTAGATTAATTTTTTTATATATATTTTTGTAGTAATATTAAAAAAAAAAGAAATGAGTTGAGTACTTTTACTTGCAGTAGTACAAATTGAAATTCAATATCCAACAAGTGATAACTGTAAGTAGTTAGTATCTCGTACATATGATACATTTATGATCAGACTTATATAAAGAATCATAATAAAAATTTGTCTAGATCACTTAACGTTCCCTTTAATGATCCATTTATTCATATAAGGATCACTATATAATGTTTTAGTTGACATAAATCAGTGATCGTGCGAACACGCGAATGCGATAGTGGGTCTCACGTTTATTATCTTTATTATGTGAATTGATAATCAAGTAACGAATGTAGTAATATTCAACATGATATATCAATATACAATAAATGTATATATGTATATGTATATATGTAGGTATATATACGTATTTTCTCAAATGATTTGAAAGAGGAACAAACACGTGTTGAGTTAAACGTTATTTATGAGTGAGTGATAGTGATTTCAAAAACGATTCTGATTTACATTTTATAAACTTAACTCTTTTATATGCTAATCATTTTATTATATATTCATTTTACATAATCCCATTATCATAATCATTTTATTCATCGTCCTATTTACATATTCATTTTACATGTTGCTATACTTTATTAATCATTTTCAGAGTAGATAGGAGAAAACTGTGTGTAAGAGAGAAAGAGAGCTTAATTATTAATTATTATTGATATAAATATTAAATAGCACTCTTGTTGATGGGCAATATATTAAGCATTGATGAAAAATATTGATTGCCATTACCCATTTATCAGTATGAAACTTTTATACCACCTTACGATAGGCAACCTGTTATACACGTTTGTATAAACAACAAAAATAGTCTATCTACAGGCGTTTTCAAAAAATCATTTTTGTTTTAAACGTTTTTGGTGTTCTTTTTACCAAATCAAAGATCAATATTAGAAAACAACTCGTGCGTGTTCGATCGTTTTTATTCCTTTTTATATTTTTAAAAGAAAATGCATGAATTTATAAACGTTGAAATACGTTTTTTGCGTGTTTACTTTTTTGGTTATTCCATTTGTAAAACTTAAACGACAAATTATCGACAAACACGATATACCATCGACGATCTAAATTTCCGATGCGTGTGTTTGTTGATTGGAAAAAAAGCAAAAGGGGGAAATGAAAAGAATGAAAGATAGAAAAACGAAAATGTTTTTGGTCGTACAGCACAGGGCCAAAAAAGAGTGAACACAAAAAGGAACGAAAGAGAATCAGATCGATCTACGACTCGTTAGATCTATTGTATTTTTTTTATTTAAATGTCACACATTTATTCTAAATATTAAAAGAGAATTTTACTTTTGTATGCAGATTTGTGGTATTTAAATAATAACGCACAAATATTTGCGTGATTTTGTATGATTTTATGAAAAAAAAAATAAATAAATAAAACAGGATTTAGAAGAGATAATAAAAGTTGATTCTTTCGACAAAAATTTAACTCGACGAACAAAAAAAAAATAAAAAAAAAAATAAAAGGAAAATTATCTCATTAAATTATGTTAACTTTTTTAAATAGTGCAACACTTCGTCTTGTTTTTAAATAAAAATTCATTTAAAGTTCTTTAAGCGTGCAAGTTTATTTTGAGAAATTGAGAACGTTAAAATACCACGAAATAGAATGTTGAAAATTATAGAGACCTAATTGTTGAATCGTGAAATCTTTCGGAAGTTGAACAAATTGAAGAAACGTGGTTGTACTTGCATTACTATAGTTAATTTTCTCTCGATTGAATCGACGTAGAGGATCTATAGGAAAATAGGATAGCTGATGTCCATAATTGAAACGTGAACTAATTTAGCGGAATGTTCGAGTCAACGAATCGCCTAATTGTCACCACTAAGTCGTTAACGAGTTACGCAGCATAGATTCACTTAATCGTTCTATTTACTTCATCGAGACGCAATTGCTATGTTTAATCGTATAACGATGATATGATACTCCTTTGTTTCGTAACTGATGAAAATATCATATAAATTTATGATAAAATAATTTTTTTTTTTTCTTCAATGTTCATACATATCCATTAGTATGCATTAACATTAACATATTAATACTACACTTTACACATTAATTATTTGGGATTTGTAGAGGATTCGATATAAATCGAATAAATCCGTAAGGATTTAATTAATTTCATGTTTATGATAAGCAGAAGAGATTAAATACATGTATTTTCGGATAATAAAAATAACACACAAATTTAAATATATAGTAAAAAAAAATAATTTATTATATTAAAATTGAAATCATAGAAATATATGAAATACACAAATTATTTAAAAAAAATTATAATAATAACACAATATTAAATTTTAGTTTTAAAAGACAATCAATTACTATTAATTATTAATTAATTATAAAATGAACATAAAAAAATTATTAAACATTGGAAATATTAAATTATATTATTACCGAGTTTAGTACATATTTCCTGACCAATAGAAACATTGACAAAGCTTTACCTACAGTAAACTCACAACAAACCGGAAACCGAGAGATTAGAAATTAAGACTTGGTTATTAATTATTTCGATGGAAAGGGATTAGCTAACAGGAGGTGGGGATGGGGTGGGGTGGGGGGAGGGAAATGTTAACCTCGGTTCGTACGTTCGCGGTATTCAAAATGTTCCTGGATTTCGCTATCCTCAGCATGCGTGTCGTTTATTGGATAATATCGAAGTTTCCCACGATATAGGAGGGGACGGGAGAAATTGTAGGAAAATTTAATTAATGCTGCCGCACGGGCGAAAGCAGCAAACGCTGAAGGGGATGAGAATTGCGTGGGGAGCGGAGGGTAAGTGGGGATAGGAGGTAGGTTGTTGGGAACAGAGAATGAAGGATGGGGATGGAAGGAAACCTAAGGGTGAGAGTAGTATACCTACGCACACGTTAACATACGCTAATGCACGCTAACGTGCGTATCGAGTTGAGTAGATGGAATATATTGAATTAGGGGAATAACTTTCTTCTTTTGGTATTTTTCATTTTTTTTTGTTTTTTTCATGTAAAAGTTAAACAAGGTTTTGTTCAAATTATATATTATGTATACAACAACCATTTTCCAACGATTATCGAAAATTGTTTTCACGTTTATCGATGTCACGATTGTTATTGTGTTTGATTTTATTTTTTTACTTAAATTTAATCGATTTCATAGCAAGATGATTTTCGAATTGAAAATGATGGAATTAGCTTTGTGACAAACGAATTAATATTGCAACGTTGTTCGTAAACATCACAAGATTTTTATTTATTCAAATGCATCGAATTTCTTTCTTTATTTTTCCACATTCATTTTTTAAGATGCAATTAATTTAACGAATATCATAAATTTTCTTTTTTTTCTTATTGTTCAAATTACTTCGTGATGCGTATACGCGTATAATTTCAAACTTAAGCAAATATTGACAGATCTGATTGATGTAATATTATTATCAGATTTATGTGAATATATAAATGTGTTGAAAAAATACGAAAAAATGTTATCCCCGATTCAATCGTCTCGTTTCGTTTACACCAAATGTAAATTTTGTCTCTGTTTTTTTTTTTTTTTTGTATACTTAATGTTATAATAAGAAAAGAAAAATGTTTTTTTATACGTTCGAATGAAAATAAATTGACGGACGTCAAGTGAAAATGGAAACGTTCAATGTAGTTTAGGTATATTGAAAAAGTATTAGAAGTAGAGTATTACAAGGTGTTTCCATTGCTGATAAATCGACATTGATAGATATTTTGTTCACTTATTTTCCTTTTAAATTGAATCCTAAACCTTAGGCTCGGACTATTTCATGGGTAGGGATTCGAACAGTTTATCGGAATTTACATTTTAACTTTCAATAAAATCCTTTATACTTACGTGAGTGTGTATTTGTGTGTCTTTTCGAAGTGATACGATTATTTATGTTTCCTTAGTCGGTTGGTTTAAGTATGCGTTAGTTAAATTACTCAATCAATGATTTATGAGGTTCGAATAAGCACTTTATTCTAATTAATGATTGATATCTATAATAATCATAATTATTATTATTATTACATCATATTAATTATTGAAAGTTCGTAAATCAAGTTGATAAATTATTCAATTTGTATTATATTGAGCGTATTATCGACGTAATTTCATTTCATTCGAATTGTCATAATTAAATTGAACATGAGATTTAGTTCAAATGTATTCTACAATATACAATAAACAACAGGGTGGGTCTAGAATTTTTTTTTCAAATATTTCAATCAAAAAATGAGATAACAACCATTAGATAATTTTCGTATGATAATAATCTTAAGAATAATTTTTTATATGTTATAATTCTTTAAAATAAAACTTTAAATGACGTTGTTTTTTTTATTATCGAACGTTAAAATACGCTAATAATGTTTCTACGAAAAAAAACTTCAAACACAAGTTTAGAAAGTTGTAAATAAGTCAAAAGCGCACATGATCAACTGTCGTAATTCATTCTCTAGCCATTTGAGTTGCTATTTTCCAATTACTTTTTAACCGATGCGTCCTTTCAATTATACCGTTGCACCGTGAAAAAGCAATGAACGAGGTAGAGAAAAAACACTAAGCGAATTCTATTACGGAGAAACGCCTGCGAAAAGGCGTCATTGAAAACGATCGAAAACTATTAAAACGATTGCAGTTTTACACGTGTATTATACTATATATATATATATATATATATATACTATACTGTGAAATATAATTCATTACTATATAATATATTTCATAATAGTCAGAAAATATTTATCAAAATTTTCTAATCTTTTAATCAAAATTCATTTTCATTTTATTTCGTTTTTTTTGTTTTTTTCATTCCTGTAAAATAATTCAAACAATTATTTTTCAATACATTTCTTTTCAAATAAATACAAATAATTTTTGATCTCTTCTTTAGATTCTTCCTTTCTTTCTTTTTTTCTTTTTTGTTTAATATTACAACAATAAATTTATTATAAATATATAATTGTACATTTACGTTGCATTCGATGAATTATTGTAACACGAATGGACGTTTGAACGTGGAATAAGAGAAAAATTCACGAGAATGAACATTCTATCGAGAAACTCTTTTGTTCACTTTCTTGTTTTTTTTTTTATTTTCCTCTCTTTTATTCTTTTCTCTATTTTTTTTTTTTTTTTAACTTCCAATGAAAGAATAAAAAGAGAAAGAGGAAGAGAAAGAGCGAGAGAGTTTTCATCGGCTATTTCGTATTAAATAAAAGCAATAAAAAGATTCTATGCCGTATAAAAAAGAAATAGATAGATAGATAGATAGATAGATAGATAGATAGATAGATAGATAGATAGATAGATAGATAGAAAGATAGATAGATAGATAGTTAGACAGATAGATCGGCAGATAGTTCTTAAACGAGTTCGTTTCTATACACTGGCAGATAAGCTGAAAATAACGATGTATGAGTAAGAAGAATCCTTAAGAATTGAATTTCCGCTCGAGTTTCCCATCTTTCACCCCGTTTTTCACTCAACCTTTTATCTTTTTAACCACCCCTCCCTCTCTTCTTACTTCTAACCAC
Organism: Polistes dominula; assembly: GCF_001465965.1. The sequence goes on from NW_015148970.1 coordinate 4,366,062, forward strand.
CTCATCATGATTTTACGCGTAATTTTGTATTGCAAGTATCGTCGAATAAGAAGAACTGGTCAAAAAGAAAATCATTCCTTGCATTGAGAAAAAAAGTTAAAGAGAAAAAGATGATTTAAGGATTCACGTAAAATCTTTTATGTTACTGACGAAGTATCGTTACAGAAAAGAAGCTTATTTAAATCCAATATGTTGGCAATGTGTAGTCATTGTTTCATCGATTTTCTTTTATTTTAACAAATATCTCGACATTTTCAAAAATGGTAATTTTTGTATGAGAATATTTTTTATTTTATTTATATCTTTGAAATATATATATTGTAAATATATGTATAATAAATTATATATTATATTATTATTATAAATTATATATTTTATTCTATAAATTATATATTATATTATTATTATAAATTATATATTATATAATTAATATATATATTATAAATCTAATCAAAAGTATTAAAAATAAATACTTTTGAAAGAAATCTTTGACAAGAAAATAATACGTAAATTAATTTATATTTATAACGAAAAATATTTTCAATTTTTATAATAGGTATTTCGATTTTTATTATCTTTTATTATTTTAATTATTTGTAATATTTTAATTAATAAAACTTATTGTATATATTAAAATAAATTATATATAAAATATATATAAAAAATAAATTATAATTGATATATAATAAAAAAGGATTTATTTTTTTAAACTTATTTTCGAAGAATATTTTATAAACCCTTCGAATATCGAGCCTTTGTTTCTTTTTTTTTCTTTTTTATCATCCTGTATATCTTTTCATATGATTTAATACAGTTCGTTCCCTTTTTTTCTATTTTTTTTTTTTTTTAAATTCGATCGATAGCATCGAAAGCTTCGAACTCTTATCTTTGTTTTTTTTTTCTTTCTCCCCATTGGTTTCATTGAATTTTTCTCCTATTTCTTTTATTACTTTTTTTTTTTTATTATGATTTATCTCTCTCGAATGATTTTGAAAAAAAATTTTCTATTCTAATTTAAACGCATTTCAATGTATTATTATATTTATAATACACATTTTATGGTATAAATAATATATTATATTATATATGTTTTAATACGAGATAATATTGACGTAGAAAAAACATTTACGAACGTTTATGATATTTGGGAAAAAAAAAGAAAACAAAATTAAACACGCATAAACACGAGAGAGTATGTTTTAATATACGTGAATATACAATCTACAAATATATTCTATAAATGAGCCACATATATATATATATACATGTTTGTCCAATTGTTTGACAGTACGTTAAAAGACCGATTAAAATTCATGGAAATACTGTATCTATACATGGAAATTTTGTTGGACATATTAAATTTTTATTAATATTTTTTTTTTATAACAATTTATGATCCATCGCGTCTCGAGTGTAGAAAAAAAAAAATTTATGTAGAATGGAAAATCGATTTTCTACGATTTTTCTTTTACCATTTTTTTTTTTTAATATTTCGAATTTTTATCTCTCGACACAAGTCTTTTATTTTATTCATAAAATATAATATGTTTTATGCGAATATGAGTATATATTTAATAGAACGTGTGTGTATATTGAATCAAATTATATCGAAAATTGTCAACCTTCAGTGATCTCAAATGAAATGAATTTTATTTCTAGATTTTACGTAAAATTCATTCTATTTGATTCTATTCTCTTTAATTTGATTTATTTTTTTTTTTTTTTTACTTGAAAACATTTTATGTTTAACCGTGTCGAACGATTGATCAAAGTTTTCTATTAAAAATCGCAAATCCGAAGAAAAGATAAAGGTTTCATTTTGTAGAAAGAGAAAAATGATAGAAGAAGTAAAAAAAAAAAATAAAAAAATAAAAAAAAAACGAAGGGAATGAAAAGATGAAGTCATTGAAACACGATAAATCTACCACGAAAAGGATAATAAATCAAATCCCGATCGGTTCTGTGGGATAACGAGTCATGTAAAACTATCGCAAAAATTCTCGAGGTAGATCGATTGATCGATGCTTACTTTAGATAAAAGAAAATAATTATTTTAAAAAATGCTACGTTTCTATTCCAAGAAAAAAAAAGGAAAAAAGGGAAACATTTTTTTTATACAAATGTAAATATTGCGCGATACGATGCAACACTGTAATTTGTTTTTCACATGCACGTAAATTTAGAATTTTAAAATTGTTATGTAACTTTATTTATTTATTCTCTCTTCCTTTATTTCTAATTTTGTTTGTTTGTTTTTTCTTTTTTCTAATTCAAATGTCAGGAAAATATAAATTGTTCTTTTAAAACAACATTAGTATTATTTTGAACGGAAGGGATGGTGAAATCCCCACGTGTGTTTTAGATTTTGATTTCACCGTTCGTCACTTATCTTTTCTCCTTTTTTTTTTCTTTTTACTCCCATGAAACTAGGGAAAATCAGATAGGATAGAAAAAGATAGAGATAGAAGATATCAGTTCGTCCCAAATGGTTGCTATTGGGGATAGAAGCAAGCAACCCCTCGCTGACTTTTGTTCGCTAAGAATCAACATTCCTACAAAAGTACTTTCTGTTCTTTACTTTTCTTTTTTTTCTCTTCTTTTCTTTTCGTAGTGGAGTTGTAAAGGAAAAAGAGCAGCTCCTTACGGGCCGATACATCCTTCTTTTTACAAATTTCTTTTAAGCTTACTCGTTAAATTTCAAAATATTTATTTGAATAATTTTTTTGTCTTTTTTTAAACCAGTGTTACAATACATTATTTTGTTCTATTATTTATTAAGAAACATTCGTTGTTTCTTTTTTTTTTTATTTTATCTTTAAGTATAAAGATATTTTTATAAAATAATATGATTATTCTTTGTTTGTTTATTCAACAAGGAAGTTTAATCAATGATTTACGTTTCTACGAAAAAAGTAATACAGTTAATAAAACAAATGAATTTAATTATAAAATAAATTAGAAATTAATTAAAATAAATAAATAAATATATTTATTATTATTAATTTATTTAATTTATTATTAATTATGAATAAATGTATTCAATCAATTATGTATTTATAATTTAATGTATTAATAACATCTGTGTATAATTGAAAAAAAAAAAAAAACATACAAACTTAATAACCCTAACGATAAGCAACCCTTTGTACATTATATAAAAGATGGAAACCTAGAAACTGGTAAAAATTTTTCCAGGATATTTAAATCATCGAATATATGTAAAAATGTTCGTTCGTTTCTCGTGTTAAATTTTCAAATAAAATATGTGACATTTTATTTCGACGTTACTTTCGTTAATAAGATTTCTTTCGTTATTTTTTCTAATTTCTTTTTTTTATGTCATTTTCTTTTTTAACGAGAAAATGTTAACATTTAAACTGAGATTTCTTTTCTAATTTAGCACGTACGAGCATACGGTGATTTCCTTGCTGGTTTTTTCTCTACATTTCCTCTTCAACGATTCCCTTTTTTCTCTCTCTTTCTCTTTTATTTTATATACACCTTCTCTCTCTCTCTCTCTCTCTCTTGCTTTGCTTTACTTTGCTTTGCTTTACTTTGTTTCCTTTCATTCCTTTTTTTCTTTCTCATACATCGAACGAGTTTCACCCTTGACGACACGACGAGTTTTTAAGGGACCATTTCGGATGAGATATTTTTTTTCCCACACTTTTTTTCGAGGTCAGATTTTATTAAGCCACTCGTTGGACTGGAGAAGAAAAACGAGCCCTTCAATTTATTGTAAAAATGATACCATCCCTCCTCGTTCTTTTCATCTTCCTGGCACGTTATCATCATACTCTTTAGTTTTCTCATATAAGTATTTCTTGCTTTTCTACTTTTTTGAAGTGAAAACTTTTTTAGAATGGGTGTGATTTAAAAAATTAAATACGGTGATGTAGAGAGAAAACGAAACCGGGATGTAGTGGGGAAAGGAAACGAAAATGGACGCCTATACGAATGCAACCCTACAGACACACTTTGAAAATGCTGTTTGCGAGCGCCATCTGTCGGGACGAAAATTTTTTCTGCCTGAAAGATAGGCAACCCGTCATACACACGTGTATAAACAGTTTTGACTGCAAAAAAATTCCGTCCCAGTAGACAGCGCTCGCAAGCAACATTTTCAAAGTGTGTCAGGAGAGTTGCATACAAACAGGCGCGCATTTTTATAATTAAATAAATAATTACAAATTAAAATTACAAATAATATTATAATAATATTATATAATAAATTATCGGCAAAACTTGTTTATTTGAAGGTTTCACTTTTTACTTGTGTGATATGCACACATGTTTTTTTTTCTATTTAATTATTTTCTTTCCATATTATATGATATATATCCTTCCTTTTTTGTTCTTCTTCTTCTAAAGATTTCGCAATCACAACCGAGTCCTCAGGATATTACAACTTTTAAATTAATTCTATCGGAAATGATCGTTTTAACAACGAGTTGTTTTTAAACTCGTTTATCAACTCGACGTCGCCTAGTTTTATATTTTCATCTTTTATTCATTGTACAAACGATTGTCAAGGGTATTATACTACTTCTTTCTTTTTCTTTTCTTTTATTTAGATTTGTTTATCCTTTTATATCGCACTGAAAGTGATTACTGATAAATGCTTCGAATCAAATTTCTAGATACAAATTGAGAATCGTTGAAATTCTACGAAGTTATTTTTATCCTCGTATAAATGGTTGCCTTTCAACGGGCGTTCGTTTTTTTATTCTTATTAAAGTATTTTTTTTATATATATAATTTAATCGTTGTATACGTTGTTGAAATTGATCGATGATATTTATATATTTTAGTGATTTAAATTTAAATTTTTAAATTAAAAATATTGTGTCAATTAAATTGATACGAATTTGTTTTTATTCGAGTATAAATGGTTGCCTGATGTCAGGGAAAGGGGTGCTTATTTATTACATTATTTTTTTAAGTTAATATAAAAACCATTTTCTTTTTGGTATTAACTAATTTTTATTTAAATAACAAAATCATTTCTATCAAAGAAATAAAACTGTTCAATTCACCAAAAATAAATTGTTTTTTCTTTGTAATCATCAAATTGATCTAACTTAATATTGTTTTCTTTTACTGACAAAATGAATTTTGTAAAACACAGGATCGTGCTCTCAATATTTAACATCATTTACCTTTTTTTTAAAAAAAACAAAAGGAAATAAGTCACAGAACGCTTTTCCAGGATACTGCATCTGAGATTACGATGATCCTGTACTTCAACATTAAAATTCATCCTACGAAAGGATTTCATTTTTATCGTTTAAAACAAAAAAAATATCTTTGTGTGTCTGTGTATCTTTTCCAGGTCGAGCAGATCCTTATCATGCGATGTCGTTGCAGAGCCCGAGACTTCGACATTACAGGTCGAAACAACTAATTAGATATATGCCTTTTATAAACAAAAAAATTTAACAAAATTACTAATTTTTACAAAATATCAAGTTTTAATAATTCTATACGCTGAAATACGACATTGTATTATACATTATGGTTCTGTTGGTTGTGATTTTGCACTCATATTCACACATACACGTATATGTATTATATTAATACATATTTTATATAATTGTAATATGTATATATGCGTGTACGTGTATATTATTCATATTTAATGTTCATATTAATATTGATCGAGTTTGTTACCTGCTTTTATCCATGCTTTTTGGAATGATATTCGTCTCACGAATTTTATAATCTACAAATTGTGTTATTTTATATTTCTAGTTTTTATATATATTTATAAGTACAAGTTGTTTCAAAATATGTGAGTATAAATTGAAGAGTGATTTGAATACTCTAAAATAGGATTAAAATAATTCCTACAATAATACCCTTAATATGAATCTTGTTTTTGAATTATAAACTGTTGTTTTTGTCTTCCAATAATTCATATAAAATTATTTACTCTTTGTTTGTTTCAATTATTTACGAGTAATATATTTTATCTTATACTGTCAATTAACACAAAATCATGTAATATGTTCATAATTTTCTTTTTCTTATTTGAATGTATCAAAATCATTCTGTAAATTTTGTCAACATATTGTGAAACACCCTGTATATTATAGTTTTAAAAGTATCGTTATACTTTAAAATCGTTTGCTATGAGTTTGAAATATTTCTTGTGTTGAAATTGTTTAAATAACTTTTCAATAATATTAATATAAACGTGGTTTTTATTTTTTTTTAATGAAAAGAACGAGACACGTTGTACTAATGTTTAAAACAATTAATAATAATGATCAAACGTTTCTCGTTGATTATCAATTAATATCGACGATGTAAAAAATAATTACTTTATTAATATAGTTTGTTTTATCACGAAAAATATAAAAAAAATATGAAAGAAAAGCCACGTTTTCGATAAATTTGTGCAATTCGTTTTTTGCATGGCCTGTTTTACACGTAATATTTGATCGTTGGTAAATTGCACTTCTCTTATCTTTCGTTCGTACTTTGTTACTATTAATTAGAATAATTAAAAGAAATAGAAGAAGAAGAGAAAGAAGAAAAAAAAAAGAAAAAAGGATATTCGTATGATCGTCTATGTCGGCTTAAGCCGAGCTCGCGTTTTTATTTTCCATTTTTCAGGACCATGACAGCGATCTGCTTCGTGTGTAATCTGCCGATTCTGAGTCATCAGGTCGGATTAATATGGCAAGGAGGAAATGGTTGGGACGATCTTATGCGAGAACAGGTGGAGGAAACAACTTTGAAACAAAGATTAGGTAAAGTTTAACATATACACAAATTTTGAAAAAACCCAAAAAAACATATACACAAATTTTGATTTAAAAATAATTAACACTCGTATTATCAAATATAAAAGTATTATTATTCACAAATATAAGATTTAAAAATTGTTAACAAATATTTTTTAAAATAAATTTATTTCCTTAAAAATAAATTTAAAGAACTTTTAAATTATTAAAATATTAGGATGAAATATAATTAAAAATTATAAATACAATAATATATAATATATATAATATATAATATTTATATTAAAAGATATATTTTATATAATAATAAATTTTTTTTTAAATAAATATATTTTTTAATACAAATATTAAATATTAATATATATATATTTATATATTATTATATAAAAATATAAAATTAAAAATTATTAGAAAAAGAATAAGATAAAAGAACATTGAAATAATTATATTGAAAAAATATTAATAAATATTTATAGGTACAGGAAGAAGAGATTCGGCAACACAAATAACATCAATCTCACCACCAAACGAGATTCAAGAATCCTCGCCAACGAATCCACGACGCAGAAGATCGAGTTTGGCTCAATTGACGGATATTATAAGAGAATGGGGTGGTGGAGGAACAGGTGGAAAGAGTGGACGTGCCAGTAAACTTTATCGTAGAGAAACATTGGCTGATATTGCTAAATCATTACCATGGCCGAGACAAGCAACATCGGATACGAGTCACCTGGCAAGTTTAAGAAAAAAACGTGAAAATTCGGAAGACAGTGGTATCAGGAGTCAAGCATCGACGAAATCAAGAAAGGATTCGACTATCAGTGATTTTAAAAGTGATTTAGCTAAATTTTGGAGTAAAAAAGATGTCCAACCACAACAACCACCAACTGTAATCTCACCAACACCGAGACGAGGTATAATGATTGATTTATTTTATTTATATAATGTATACTTAGTAAAAAAAAGAAATATCTTCGAATTTTAATGAAGAAATAAAATAAAATACGATATTACATTGTTAAAGATTATTATTTAGAAAATGTATAACATTGTTTCATTTTTTTTAGGGTCAGGGGAAAGCGCAAGGTCAAGAAGGGATTCGGTTGTAGCCGGAGCTCCAATTTCAGGAGAGCGAAAGCACAGTTGTCGTCATCACAGGCGTAGACAATCTCAACAATCGCAGCAATCTGTCGAAGGTGTCACCATAACGCCTACTAAATATTACATCAATGATCAAAGACCGAGCGCTTCTAGCACCGACAGTGGTGCCAGCAATATTGCTAGGTTTGTAATTCGTGATATTACGAATATGTCACAATGCAATAAGATAAAATATAATATTATTTCAATTATCTCAAATATATTAAGCAATTATACAAATTTTTTTTCAATAAGTCCTATCAAATTTTGTACTATTTTTTAAATTCTAACATTGGATATAATTTTTTTCTATTTTTTTTAGAGATCACACAGATACGCGTAGAAATTCAACAGACAAAAGTGAAAGATCGAGCAGTTTTGAATCAAAAAGTCAAACACCAATGCTATCGACGGAAACAAGAGCACCAACACCAACTACAACTGGCATGACCATCGATGGTAAAGTTATGACGAATACATCAACGGAAACTAAAACGTTCAGCGTAACTACAGGAACGTCTATGTCGAGTTCATTGACAGTTAATGCAAGATCATCGCCAGAAGGAAAAATTCTTTCGTTAGAACCATCAGTAAATACACCAGCAATCATAATGTCTTCTGTTACACCACCGAGTGTTTCACCAGTAGCTGGAAGTAGTCTTCCACTTCCTGGTACTTCGACTACTGGTAGTTCTAGTCCAGTTGGATCACCCGGTGTCAGTGCAGCACATCCTTTAGTTGCTACTCGAAGAGATTCCACCACCCAAGTATGTATTTAAATATCTACAAATTATATTAAATGATGTTTATTTATTTGTTTTGATATTTTAAACAAAAAAAGTTAAAACAAAATTTTATTAATTAAAACAAAAAACAAAAGTTTAAACAAAAATTTTCTTTTCTTTAAAAACTTCTTTACGCACTGTCGGTAATGTCGGATTGCAAATGTCACTTGTCGGTAAAAAAAACTTTTTTAATATCACCCGTTTGCAAGGCACTTTTATTACTCACGTGTATAAAAGGTTGCATATCACAGGGGGATAAAAATATTTTTTAACCAATAGTTGGCGCTCGCAAGCAGCATTATCAACTGTGTTTGGAGTATTGCATACCGTCAGGCGTATAAATTTTAATTATTTAAATAAATTATTCCTATAAACAAAATTAAATAAACATCGAATTAATAAAAATTTATAATTTGTTTCGTTTTCTTGTTTCATAAATTAAATATAAATTCTCGTAATTTTAATTTTACAGTGTTATTACAAAGGAAAAGAAACGTCACCGAACAAATTATCAAAATTAACGCGGCAGGCAGCGGCAATAGACGAATCCGTACCTCCTGTTGGACGACGTGGTAGCCAACCAACCTTATCACCCGATCCAGATGACGGAGGTACAACTTAATTATTCATGTAAACTTGTCTTTGTCATGATTAATTATTCAATAAAAAATATATTTCATTGATTGTATTATATTTTTTATTTATTAGGAAGAAAAGCACGTAGGGATTCGCTTAGTCCAGATTCAGCGTCTTATCCAAGACGTCGTGATTCAAAAACTCACTTAAGTCCTGATAGATCTGTCGATAAAAGGGATATCAGTCCAAGTAGACAGAAAAAAGCACAATTGAGAAGACAGTCAAATTCTTATGCTCAACCTCAAAGGTATTTAATCGTTTTGTGTTTACTAAAATATTTTTTCAATTTTTAAAATATAAAAATTAAAAATAAGAAGAAATTAAATTATTTATTCATTCATAATCAGTGCTTTGGAAAAATATTTTTTTTTTGTATTAAAATCGATAATCGATTAAATAGATCACCGAGTGGATCGTCCTGTTCATCGAGAGATCCAAGTCCCTGCGCACGTGCACCACTTCAACATTCTCAAACAATGCGAAGACAATCTACCACAACCGAAGAAATTTTAATAGCACGTGGATTCAGACGACAAAGTACGACGGAAGAAATGATCAGATGTCGAAATTTTCGTAGACAAAGTTCTCAAAATGAGGACACGGTGGGTCAACTTTACCAAGTAACTGTTCTTTTTCATTACTTCATAATCTAATGTCGATCGAATTACTTTTTCTTGTTCTTTATCTTCTTTTTCTTTTTTTTTCTTTTACTTTTTTCATAAATTAGGTTCAAAGATATCGAGGAAGGAGAGACAGTTCTGCACAAATTACCGATGGAACGTTTGCCACAATGACCGTCGAAACTTCCAGTACTTTTTTCGACAGCAGCACTCAGACTGGTAAGTTTAATTTACATATTTAAACAAAAAATGAACAAACAAACAAAAGAAAAGAAATCCAAAATTAACGATAAACGAATAGGTCGCGTGTTCAACCCCAATCCTAGAGTTTTAATATTCGATTATTAATTTAATTTATATACAAAGATAAAATTCCAATTATTATTATGAAATACTTAACGATATTTGAAAAATAAACGTTGAAATGTTTTTATTGAAAAAGATACAAAGAAAACAAACAAACACGAACGATATTTAATCATCATTTGCATTTAATTAAGATTCTTTATTCTAAATTGAAAAGACAAATCGTATTATTCGAATATTTCGCGGTAAATAAAGTCGAACGAATCAGAAACTTTGGTAAATATCTAACGCAAGCGTATATAGAAAGAACACCGTTTAGGGGTTGGTGGTTGGCGGTTGACGAGAACGCAGGCGTTCTATTACAACTCTTAGTTCGAGAGTAATCGCAGTGGGTGCAGGCTAGTCGATAGGCCTGCACAAAGAGAGAAACAGCTGAAAGGAATACAAAAATATAAGGAAACTTCCCTTTGAGAAAAAGATAGCAATAGAAAGAGAAAAAAAAATTGACAGATAAATGAATATAGATAAATGATAGATTAATAGATGAATAAATTGACATCAAATAAAAAGATTGAACTTAGAGAAAAAAAGAGAGAGAGAGAGAGAGAGAGAAAGAATGTATGTATATATATGTTTATGACAGTCAAACGTGTGTATATGTATGTGTGTATGTGTGTGTGCACATATATATCATTCTATCTTTCTCACTCTTAATAAGAAAGGACGAGCGTGCGTGTTCGCCGTTTTCGCGTCGTCGCGGACACGTTGCTTTACGAGGGTGTGTATCTTCCTCAGTGAAAAAGAGAGAAAGAGAGAGAAAGAGAGGGAAAGATAGAGAAGGGGGTAAGAAAGAGAAAGAGTATAAACGTAGTCGTTTCGAGGTTGTCCTCCTACCTGTGTCGATTCAAGCTTCAACATATAAAGAAAAAAAGATAGTAAAGGATAGAAGAATTTCAATATCATATTAAAATTGCAAGGATTACAAATGAATAAGGACGATTTAAAATGAAGTGATCAAATTAGTGCGAGGATATCTGTTCTATTCGAAAAAAAATGACAAGTGTTTCGTTATAAAGTGTCAAAGTGAAAGAGAAATAAAACGAGAGAAAGGAAAGATTGAAAAAGCGAGAGAGAGGGAAAGAGGGAAAGAGAGACAGGATCTAGGACGATATAGGCTAGAAGCATTCCGACCCTCAACGAGTTCGATTCGAGTAATCCAGGAGTGCACGTTGACGTTCGAGCGCCCCTATCGTCCTACCTAAAACACGTTGTGATAATATCTAACTTCAAATCTAACGTTTATTTTAATCATCTCTCGATAATCTCTTAAAAAAAAAAGAAAATACAAAAATAAAATAAAGTTGTGTAAAACAATTCGTCATAAAACGTAGTGGATTAATAATAATATTATTATATTTTATTTGATTGTTTTGTTATTGGTGTGTGTGTGTGTGTCTATTTCCTTTTAGTGTATTCCAACGTACATTGTTTCGATTTTTCATTAGAAAAACTTGGAAGATGGGTGTGGGTGGTACCATTCCTTATAAAGACTAAATAAGTTCACATTAAACGTTCAGATTTGTTCTTTCTTTTCTTCTTCTTTCTTTTTTTTTCTTTTTTCGATAATTCGATCGCGTTTACGAGTGTGTTAGTGATGTATGTATGTGCGTTGATTCGTTCGTAGATTTACACGTTCCTATTGTACAAGGTGTTTGATATCACTTATCTCGTGAAAAAAAGAAAGTTAAACGCGTAATAAACAAACGTGTCGTATTTTCATTATTAAAGAAAAAAAATTAAAAAAAAAAAATAGAAATAAATAAAAAAAAAAACAATTAAAACGTATACACACGCACACATAAGCATAAAAGGGAAAAAGACAGGAGACGCAGGACGCAACCACTTGTGGCAGTTGTGCACTTGGGTATCAGCCAAAGATCTATTCGTGGATTATTTTTCCTCTCGATCCTTTCTATACTCTTTTTTTATCCCTTTCTTTCTTTTTTTCCTTCCTTTCCTCTCGTTTTTTCTTTTTATCTATTTATCTATCAATCTTATTTCTATCTTCTTCGGAACAAAGAAGAAGTTTCTTATCTGAGAGGAGCACTTCGTTTGCTCGTCTCATGCTGAGAAATCTTATCAGCCTATCAACTAACTCCTTTCCTACCCTTTTTTTCTTTTTCAAGCTTGACAAACCTTCCCTTTTTTTTACACACACACACATATATGTATATACATGTGAAATTTTGATTATTTTTTCTTTTCTATGTTTCGTATATTGTGATTTTTGTGTGAATAAAATAAAAAAATAAAAAGTAAAAGAAAAGAAAATAATAACAAAGTGAGAGATACAAGTGATGAAAAAAAGGACTCATCTTCTAAAGGAAGAATTATGTATGAATCATCTTACATACAAGGATAACTGTACTAAAATCTTCATGGGAATAGTGATTTTTCTGAGGTATGTTGATTGAATCTTTGTTTAATTAGATTTTATTTGATTAAAACATATGTTTGAGATGAATCTTTTTAGATTGATAGAGTTATTTGATATTAATGCGTCATAGGTGGTTACTATGGTAATATTGAAAGACGAGAGATAACGATTAGAAAAATTATTTATTATAATTTATTATCATAATTTAAAAAGAAGATATAAATATAAATTTATTCTCTTTTTTTTTTCTTTTGTCGTTATTAAAGTATACATTAGAATTTCTAATTTGATGCTAAACAGAATATGAATAATATGTATGATTAAATATTTACATTTTTAATAGAAATTATAGAAAATAATTCAACACTTATATAAGATTATATAAACTTGTTCTTTATTAATATTTATTTAATATATTCAAAAACTAACGAAGTTTTTATTTCTTTTTTTTGTTAATATATTAAAAAATGCATGAAGTGTTTTTTCTCTTTCTTCTTTGAAATATTTAATAAAATTTTAAATAAATATATTTATAAATTATATTTTCGTGATTGGAATTCAATTTATTGTAATTAAAAAATAATATGTGTGAGAAGTGTATTTGATTCTTGACAAACATTAAAAAAAAAAAAAAATGAAAAAAGAAAGGAATTTATTCTTAATGAAAATTTAATCCGTTTTAATTAAATTTTTATTCATTCGATAATAAAAATAATACTCGAAATATAACACGTGTAAAAATTTATTATAAGCTTTTGGGTAAATGTTAGAACTAAATAAAAAAAAAAAAAAAAACAATAATGGAATGAAATTTGATCAGTAAATAAAATTCAGCTTTACGATAGAACTCCCCTTATGTTTTTCATATTATTGATAAAAAAACTACTCAAATGTAATTTTCCAAATCGAATTTAATATCTATCTTTATCTATCTCTTTCTTTCATGTAATAAGTCCATTTTGAAATTACATTCGCGTATGTTTGCGCGCGAACCTGAAATAAGCGAACTGAAGTAACGAGGTGAATGTTTTTCGACATTTCTACTCAACTTCTTTTTCCTCCATTTCTTTCTTATTTTTCTTTTTCTCGATCCGAAAACGTTTGGAGGCTTGAGTATGTTTGTAAAACACACACACACACACACTTATATAAGAGTTCGTAGAAAAAGTATCTGTTTTCTTTTTATTTTTCAAACAGATTACTTTCCAGGTTTTCCTCTTTTTCTTTTCTCTTTTTTTAAACAAAAAATTCTAATTAAATTCAACTATCGTTATTTAATTATTTAACAATTATAATTTAACGTTTAATAGAATATATACAATAAATTAATAAATGTATAGGTTTTAATGTTGTAAAAATGGAATTGAATTTTTAAATGATTTGCTATTGAATTTTGAAATTCAATTTTCTATCTCATGTTTTGATCTCGTTAAGAAAATTAAAAGAAAAATTTTGTGTGCGTTTTATAAAACACACACACAGATACACGGTTGAGTATTCTCAAAGTACGTCTACTTTTTTTCATCTTCCAACTTGATTACTTTTAATAATAGTAGATTCTTTAAAAGAAAACAATTACTTAAGCGATTAATTGATTTTTAAATGAAAATAATTATTAATTCAATGTAACATCTCGCTTGCTAAATTTGTTTGTATTAATATTAAAAAAAAAAGAGAAAATGTGTGTGTGTGTGTGTGTGTGTGTGTGTGTGTGTGTGGATGAATAAAAGAAAATTACAAATAAAACATTTGTTCGAATCGATTAGATCGTATAATAAAAACAGTAGAGATGATCAGACAATAAGATAATAGTACGTCTTTTACTCCATTTATGAAAAAATATGGAAAAAAAAGTGGGATCCATAAGAATTACAATGTCGTTTCAAATGGCAATTCAATTGAAGGTCTTGATAGCATTATATCGGTATATCTATCGTGTAACTCGACCTTAATGGATTTTTAATCGAAAAAATGTTAATCGAGATTGGTGTGCAAACGAAGGCCAGAAAAAAGAAAAGAAAAAAAAAGCAAAGAAAAGACAACAAAATAAAAAAAATATATAATCAATAATTATTATTTATCTTGCAAAGATTTATGCATTATTTATTTCTTGAATTAACTGCAAAGTGATATTTTTTGTGTGTTCGTATCGATTCAATCTTATGGTCTCTCTTTTAATTGGACGATTATTTGATTTAATCATTCTTGATTATGCATATAAGTCACGATATCTAATATTGTCGATAATTCTTACTTCAACGATGAAGTTAGATTATTGGGAAAAGGTAGTGCCAGGTGTTGAACGATCGTTAAATCTAATGTAATGTACGTGAGAATGATGATGATAGAAGAAAGATTATAATATAGCTGATGGAGAAAAAGAAAATGAGAGAATGCTAATAATATCGTAATTCTTATGTTAGATACGATGATTTGATAATATTTTTCATTTAATGATTAAATGAAAATTAATTTTTTCATAAGTTTATTTAAAAATACGAAATATAATTTAAACAAGAAAGCTGATCAATTATATATA
>NW_015148970.1:4381283-4417072 GCF_001465965.1 Polistes dominula
TATATATATATATATATATATATATATTAATATATAATTACTTATATTAATATATATATATATTTTTTTTCTGATAAATAATTAGAAAATTTTCTATAATTAAATATAGAAATTAACCACATTATTTATAACATAACTGAATATAAAATTAATTGATCGTATTTTTCATTTGATGTTTTTACCATGATTAAATTAACATTTTTTTCATAATTCTATTAAAAACACGAAATATAATTTAATAAATAAATAAATAAATTTTATATATTTTTAATAAAATACAAAATTTATAAAATTATAAAATTTTAATAAAATAACAAATTTAAAAAAATTTTTAAATATATTATATTTTCTAATAATTAGAAAATTTTCTATAATTAAATATAAAAATTAACCACATAATTTACAACATAATTGAATGTAAAATTAATATTAAAATTAAATTCAAAATAAATATTTATATTAATAAATTCCATATAAATTTTTGATGGCCGCTTTAATACCTTTTTATAATATAAATATATATTTAAAAATAATATAAAAATTAAATTTTATAAATAATTAATACAACAAATTTGTATAACTAGAAAGAACTTTAAAAATTATTAAAAAAACAAAATTAGGGTCACACATACATTTCCCAATAATTAATTCAATAATTTCCTAGAACTTTATTAAACATTTCAAATAATAAAAATAATTAAATTTTGTATATATTTTCTAACCCTATCAAAATTATTTATAATATATTTAAACTATCTAATTAATTTTTATAAATAATATTTGATTAATTATTATTACATGAATCTTTATATTATTTAATTAATACCATATCCTTCGGTAAGATCAAATTAAGAAAAGCATACGTCATCATCTTCCATCAACAAACGTTGGAAAACTGCGATTTCAGGAATTTCATTAGCTCTCGATAAATTCTATGTCAAGCTATTCGCAAATTCTAACTCGCTTCATATATTTCTCGGACAATGGCCTGCGTCTTCGTTATTAATTTCTGTAGAACTGATTTCGTACCTTTATCTCTACTGTCCTCGAAACGAGAGAAATATCTATCTGACTATAATACCTTCCATAAAATATTTCTATATACATTTATATCTTCCAATTTAATGTATTTTCGTGAGAAAAATTATCTGCATTTAACAACAACAAAAATTATAATAATAATCATACGAATAGTTCAATTTTTATGTTACGATAATCGATTTAAATAAATTAATGTTTAATGATTTTTTTCTTTTTTTTGGTTAACTAAAATAAAATTGTAATG
The DNA here is from genome assembly GCF_001465965.1 of Polistes dominula. Next base: position 4,382,569 of record NW_015148970.1, read on the forward strand.
CACTTACACGAATGATTTGAAATATTTTTTATAAAGTTGCAACTTTTTTTTATGTTACGATAATCAATTTAAATTCATTAACATTGAGATTTTTTTTGTTAACCATAATAAAATTGTAATTTGATTACACGAAAGATTTATAATATTTTTGGTAAGTTGCAACTTTTGTCTCAATTGATTAACAATATTTAATAAAATTGCAACTGGATATATAATAATAATACATTTGGAAAATGTTAACTATAAAAAGAAAATTAATTTAATCCAATTTTAATTAATGTATTATTAAAAAGAAAAAATTGAAATATATTTTTTTTTCTATCATAATAATTGTGTTAAAAGTTACTACTTTTATTTTGATATATATAAAACTATGTATATGTATCTATATAGCTATGCACATCCATGTTGATATATATTTTAAATGAATAAAACTCGCGTGCACAATTGTGGTCTCACATTTGATATCTACGTGTAATTACATTTTGAATTTAGAACGAGCCATCAGAGATGTCGACGTAACCGGGCGTAGTAGCACTATGAACGTTCTTACTGAATATTCATAAACTATGTTGTATGTATTTCACTAGGTACTTTCGCAAAACACTGTTTTAAATCTTTTTTTCATTCTATTCTGATACTACCAAGGGATTTTTTTCATACATATATATATATGTTTATAGATTGAAAGAGAAATAAAAAGTCCGATTATTTCATTTGATAATAAAAATGAATAGTCAGTTATGATTAATATTTTGTTATCATGTTGTGTTTTTCATTCAAGAAAATATTTAATATTGTTATACTCTTTTGTTAAATAAAATTTGTTTGTAATTTAATTAAATAATATATAAATTTATGATGTAGTACACGTATTTTTGTACGTGTGTAAAATACCAAAATTGTACTACATATATATGAATTATAATATAAAAACTAATAATATATTAATACTTATAGTACAATCTATTATTAAGACAATGTAATTTCAGGATGAACATTTTATTTGAATAAAATATTTTGGATTTTCTCTCTTTTTCTACCGTCATAAAATGTTATATATATTATGTATTACGATGAAAAATATATTAACTAAAGAATATATACTTACTATGTATTACGTGTATAGTACTCTTAACTCTTAAAATTTAAATAATAAAAAAATGTAGAATAAGAACAAAATTTGAGATAAAAGAAAATAAAAATTCAGGATACAAAAATATATATATATATAAAAATAATAATATAAAATTAAGAAATAAATGAAGAAAAATAAGATTACAAAATATAATAAAACTTTAAACGAACAGTATTATTATTATTAAAATATAAATAAAATAAAAGTATAAAAGATATTATAGTTTCAAAATTCGTGTGCTTTGTCTGACCTAAAAGCAATGTTACTACTTACTGGTAAGGCGCTTATAGAAGTAGTACATTAGTATAGATTACATTGAGTCAGACATATAATAATAACTTAAGAAGAAAAAAATAAGAAAAAGATAAAAATTCAAATTTAGGATAATAAAATCTATAAAAAAGAAAAAGGGACCACAGTTAGGGAGATGAAGAAGAAGAAAAAAGAGGAATAAGAAGAAGGTTATAAAAATAGCTTGCTAATCACATTAGAATACATATAAGAGGGTTGAACGTTAAAATACCTAAGCCAAGATAAGACATCCTTTTTTTTTTGTGTATACGTGTATGTGGGTATATGGGAGAGAGAATAAGAATATAAATGAGAGAAAAATAAAAGGAATAAGAAGAAGAAGAAGAAGAAGAAATAGTAGAAAAGATGGTGGAGGATGACGAAAGGGGAATGGTGGTGGGAGGGGGGATTGGAAAAGATAAGGGTGAATTACCGATAAGCTCGAATCGCCATTGCGAAGTACGTGGGCGTGTTATTACCTCTATGGAATAGAATATATAATGAAAAAGGTAGCGAATATTTATCAAACGTACGTCATTTGCTTATTAAAAGATTTACGATTTTTATTCAAATTAGAATCACACGTATTGGATTTTTTTTTTTTAAATATCTAGAATTGTAAGTGAATATTAATAAAAAAAAATGAAATTAAAAAGGAAAGAAAAACAATTAACGAGAGAATGAATTTATATAATAATAATAATGATATAAATAAACGATGAAGTTTGAACAAATGTTATACATTTGCATTATATATATAAAGATGTGTGAGTGTGTATGTGTATGTGTAAAATCAAAATTGTTATCGGAAAGTGCTTTTTGTTTGAATCGAAAACGAGATTAGCCTCGAAATTCGTGTACCTTGTCTGACCTAAAAGCAATGTTTCTACTTACCGGTAGAGTGCTTGTAGTAGTGTAGCAGAGTATTGAAGTAGAATAGGCTACGTTAAGTCAGACACATGGAAATCCACTTTACAATTTAACTGAAAAGTTTGTTCTAGAAGGGGGATTTAATATTGTTAACTGTTAAGTTGATTTTGTAGTCGAATGGATTTATTTTTTTTTTTTTTCAAATCCTTCTTTCTATCTCTTTTTAATTTGCAGGCACAGTATCACGTGTAGCATTTTATTGAATTAGTCGATAAATATCGTCGAGATTTTTAATATTTTCTCATCGAATATACAAACAACAGAAAATAATTATTTCTCTGCGTTTGAATAGTAACTTTTAATATATTATTTTTAAACTAATAGTATACAATATTTTAAGATTAAAAACAAAATGAATAAATTTTATTCTAAAAATTTGCATAAAAAAACTCACTCGAAATTTAAATAAATCAATTGTAGTTAATAAAAAATAAGAAACAAACTACACGTGTTATCGAACACATACCATTTGAATAAGTACAGATATATATTAAAAGATAATATTATAATACACACATATAATAAAAGTATCTTTTAAAATCGAAAAGTATCGATAAAAAAAAGAAAAAAAAAATAATACGAAGAATTTAACGGGGTTGTTCCATAGACTCGACTAGACGAGACGACTCGTCTGCATCGGCACATCAGAATTCTTGACCTGACACGTGCTGGAATTCTTTATGACTCCCTTGGTAGTGTCACGAACAAGATAAAAAGAAAAAGAAAAAAAAAGACAGACAGAGAGAGAAGAAAAGAAAGAAAGAAAAAAAAGAGAACAAGAAAAGTTCGTGCCACACCCTTAGACGACACGAGCTCGTTGAAGGGTCGTTAAGTAAAAACACGAATAAAGGAAAAAAGGTTTAGGTGTTTGGGGCCTAAGAGGTCGAAGTTTTAAGAGTACTTGGATGTACTCACTATCTATCCTTATATATATGTGTATGTGTATGTATGTAAGTTAGTTTTACCAGTCTCTGTTTTTCTTTCTTACTTTCTTTCTCTTTTAAACAACTCGTTCATAGAATGATATCTATTTATTTATTTGTTTATTTTTATTGTTTCAAGAACCGTCGTCGCTATACGACAACAACCACTACCACGAGGAGTGCCTAAAATGTAACAGTTGCGGCGCCAATCTGACGGGAATCAATCAGAAAAGGGCGAGGCGGTTAGTGTTCTAATATTTTTTTATTGGTTTAGATAATACCATTGGATAAGAATATCTCTATATATGGGGCTATATATTTATATAAATATATATATAGATATAGATATCTGTTGGTATATCAAAATCGAAGTAACTTTTCTCAAAAAGGATTCTATTTTTCCCCTATAATATATGTATACAACCTTTGGAAGGTTTCTTTTTTTTCTAATTTCTTTGATTGAATGAGAAAAAAATAGATGTTAATAATTTCTTTTTCTATTTGGAAGTAATAATTGCAGTAATTTTTCTTATTATTTTTCGCAGATTAATAAATCAAATAATTAGTATTGTATTATGATTTAATACATATCCTTGTACTATGATTTAATGCATGGAAGCTTTCTCATGTTTGGATCATAAAGCATATTACGAGGATCACACGTTGTTATAGTGCAAAGGGTTAAAGGTCCTAGGAAGGAAATATCTTTTTATTTCCCTAATATGTAGACACGTTTCTTCTTTTCTAGTGGATATTTTCATTTTATTTTTCTATTGGAACAAATAAATAAAAATAGATATTAATTATATTTTTTGTTTCTTACTTTTGAGAAAAAGATAATTATTGTTATTTAGTTTATTGTTTTTCGTAGGTTTAAAAATCAGATACTTTGCGATCTGCATTTTGCCGACGTGGCGCTGATGGAGTGCTCGGACTTCATGCAGCTGTTGCGCAGCTTCAAACCACACAGTTTAGGCAACGCGGTTGCCAGAAGAAAATCATCAAATACTTTGATATTTCTTTTACCATCTCAAGCTTGTTCAGGTATGAATTATTATCCTTTATACACCTATATTAATTACATTTAACGATTAAGTTCATTTTCTTTTCATAGAATTTTAAACAAATGTTTACGAACATATGTGAACAAATTTGTTCATTAATAATGTATAAACGTAAGTGAAACATATATATGAATATGAAAAATTTGTTTTAAAATTGATAAACAATTCCAATATGAAATATTAGGATGATTGAAATATATAAACATACAGTGAACAAATTTGAATACATATGAAACAAATATAAATGTAAAAATCGACCAATTGTTAAACTTTAACGTTTGTTTAACAAATTTTTGAAGAAACTAGTTCATATGTTCTTTTACTTTCGAGTTTCTTTTCTATTTCTATCATTCACTCTTTTCTCTCTCTCTCTCTCTCTCTCTCTCTTAACGCAAAGTCGGCTTTGTAACGTTTCAAAGGGTCGCTTAGAAAGCCGAACATATACATAGATACATAACACATATATAATATACACGTATATATATAGGAACTTTTATAAGCGTGTATGTGTATGTGGTGCATAGCTACAGGTGGTTTCTCCTACTTGGATTACACGCGATTATTTAAGAAAACATATATTCACTTATACACATTTACAAACTATCTCGTCTTAACACACACACACACACATACACGCAAAATTATTTTACACAATATTTTAGAATTTTTAAAAAATCTATTTTTTATTTCTATCAACAAAAGAGAGAGAAAGAGAAAATTGACGATCGTAATCAATTTTTAAACACGAAAAGATTATTTTATTTTCATTCAAATCTCCAACGAAAGGCAAACAAAAAAAAAGAAAAAATATACAAGATAGGGGATAGTTAATTACTAACGAACAAAAGTAATTATAATTATACGGAAGAAGGACGCTATAATAAAAGGATCATTATGAAATCAGGAGCCAAAAAAATGGCAACGCAGGCGGCTCACTCTAAGTCAGAATACCAAGCCCTGTTTCGAAACAGCTTGGTGTTCCACCTTACAGTGGGTCGACTGCGTTATCGTCAACAATCAAAGGAAAGGAAAGAAAAAGGAAAGAAAATTACTAAACGAAGGATATCGAGATACTTTGAGAGAAGTAAATACTTTGAAAGAAGAATTTAGAGAAGATGGAAATGACGAATTGTTAAAGGATACTCTAACAATGATAGAAGAAATACTAATCCTTGAATACGTTTCTAAGTGGAAGAGAATCAATCTTGGATTCAACTGGAAGATAAATCAAAATAGTTTTGTTATCTTTGTTCTTATCTCTTTCTCTCTATCTCTGTCTTTCTTTCTTTTTGTTTTCTTTCTCTTTCTAAAATTCTTTCGAACCGTATTAAATTTTTTCCTTTGAAATTCGTATTACTTGTATTTTGAAAATTCTTATCTCGTCTTTTTACCAACCTAAATGATTTTTCTTCTCTTTCTTTATTTTCTTTTTCTTCTTGTATTACTGGACACCTTTTATCTCTCTCTTTCTCTCTTTCTTGTTATTTATTAATTTTCTTTGGAAATAAATTACATCCCATTGGTACCGAGATATCCAATTGCTCTCAGCCGAGGTTCCACGATTTGATGAAATCATAAACACGATTTTCATCCTGTAGCTCTTCGAAACGAGCTACGTGAGGATAAATTCGTCACGTTGATTAAAATTAAATGTAATTTTACGTCCCTCAGTACGTATATTTGTGTATGTGTGTATTATACGTTTATGTATATCGATGAGACACGTTCAAAGTTGTTTTTTATTCTCTTTTTATATTTTATTTTTTTAAAAGATACAATTAAATGTTGATAAAAACCAAAGAATATCAAAATTAATTTTATTAATTAACAATTCAAATGTAAACAAGTTGTTTCAATCTATTGTATGATGAAAAAAAAAGAATTTCCAATTATTATTATTTTTCTTTTCAATTGATTCATTTAAATTATTCGAAATTGTCAACTTGTTTGCATTTTATCGAACGATAAAAAAATTGCAAAGCTTTGTCAATCGTTCTTCTCGTTTGTTTGTTTTTTTGTTTTTTTTTTGTTCTATCATAATAAAAAGTTGTTAAATTCCTTTTATTTGTTTTCTTTTTTTTATAGATGAATTCTGTCAAGAGTATCCGCACAATTTTATCCCAGCACCGGGTTATTGGATCGAATGTTCCAGACAACAGATAACCACCGATCTTAGCAATGAAAGAAATGACAGGGATGGTCTAGATCCCGATGAAGTCGAGGATTATCAATTTTCTTTGTCAGAAGAAAGAGAATTCGAGACGAATGACAGTACGAGAAAGAAAACGGCTATCGAAGAACAATGGGAGAAATATCAATGTTTCGAGTTAACGTCGGTCGAACAAGAAACTTATGAGAAATATTTTTACGCATCTGAACATTGGAATTATTTTACGAACGATGAAGATCTTGGACCGGTGATACTCAGCATCAAACAAGAAACTCTTAATGGACGGGATCAATTTAGAATACTCGTTAGGGCAATCAGTTATACGGTACATGGACTTATACCAGCCAGTTGTGTTTTCGCTGATCGGTAATTAATAAATAAATTAACCAATTACGTAATTAGTAACGAGATTTGATGGATGATGGATGCATGTATAAAACAAAACTCTAAACTATTGAGTTAAATCTTATTTATGTGTTGTAAAAAGATTTAATTATATTTTTAATCGATTACATCATCAACAACGATACACTCGCGTAGATACATTTTTTTTTTTTTTATATTTTCACGTTAAATTAGAAAGTTCATCAAATTGGCTAACTTTATTAATACAACTTAAAAATACTTCGAGGCAAAAGTTTTTCTTAAAAAGAAAAAGAAGAAAACATTTTTACTAGATTTTTCTTTTCTTTTTCTTTTTCTTGATTTAATTTTTCTCTGGAGATTTGAAAGAAAATGTGTCAAGGACACCGATATTTCTCGTTTCTAGGTACAATCGTGAAGAAGTAGTACGTAGTCTTGGTAAAGAAGTAAACATCAATCCACCGTTGACACTTGGTCAATTGCCGGACACCCCAGAGGAACTTCTAAAGCTCGATCAAGCTTTCATCAAGTCCGAGGTTAAAGTTGGAGTGATATATGTGAAAGAGGAACAATGTACGGAAGAGGAGATACTTGATAACAACGAGAATTCACCATTGTTCGAAGAATTTCTTCAGATTCTAGGTGATAAGGTCAAGTTAAAGGGATTTGACAAGTACAAAGGTGGTCTTGATACCGTTCACAATTTAACTGGATTTAATTCCGTCTATACCAATTGGCGAGGCATTGAAATCATGTTCCACGTGTCGACCCTTTTACCTTACGAAAAACACGACACGCAAAAGGTACAAAAATATTTGTTGTTTCATTGATAGATAAAATATTTGAGTGGCAAATATATCAATAATTATTTTTAATATTAAAAAATAATAGTTACAAAGAAAAAGACACATTGGCAACGACATAGTTTGCGTTGTATTTTTGGAAGCTGATAAAACGAGATTCAATCCTGCTTGTATTAAGTCACACTTTTTGCACACGTTCATCCTGGTTCGTGTGAGTCCTGCTGCGCAAACTAAAAGCCCTCAGAAAGAGGTTACCAAATATGAAGTGTCTGTAGTCACCAGGGATGAAGTTGGTGCTTACAAACCTTATCTATGGGAACAGAGTGTCTTTGAGAAAAGTTAGTTAATTATTTTGATCAATATAAATATTTTATAGTAATTTTTTAAAATTATATTTTAATGTTGTGTCCGCTCAAAAAAAAAATTAGGTCCTATGTTTCGGGAATGGATTCTGACAAAAATTGTGAATGGTGAAAGGGCGAGTTACTCGGCACCAAAATTTGCAAGAATGCAGGAAAGAACAAGAAGTCAAATGATGGAAGATATCGTAACCAATTTAATCAATCATGCAGAAACTGGCCAAATTCCAAAACCGTACAGGTAATTAATATTTATTATAATATAAATATGAATTACGTGAATTTTGGATTGTTTGATGATTTGATTTTATTGATTTAGACGAGGATCTTGGAGACCGATTGGACATATGAGACCATTCTCGCCATTATTGGATTCTGTTCGTGATAAATTTGAGGACTATGATCAATTGGCTAAAGATTTTACTAAAGTATTCTTAAATAATGCTGAAAATGTCTCATTGAATGCTAATTTATTTGACGTATCCTTCCTTGTACCTGGACAACACAAACAAAAGGTCCGATTTCTTGGTGTTCGAGCTATCTTGGCTGTTAGAAGCAGGTAATTATAAATATATTATTATATATTTATAATATTTCTTCTATACTAACAAATAAATTTATTTAAAATAATAAAATAATATTATCTTCTAGATATATATATATATAAACTAAAATATTTGTAATAATACAATCTCTAAGCAGAATTTAATAAGAAACCTGTTTTTCATTTTGAAATTAAAAAACAAAATGGATTTACAGATGGTTAAAATAAAATTAATATAATAATTAAGATTTTTTTGAATAATTTCAGGGTATTTCAAGAAATGTTATACGGAATTCAAGCAGGTTTTGGAAGTCCTCAAGTACCAGTTGCCGAATTATTAGCAAGACCAGCACCAACCTTGCTAAGTCCACAAAAACCAAAGAGTTCTAATTTCCTACAAGTTCCAGACATGGAAAGTCCTAGGTACGTTATAGTTAAGTATAATAATATTATTTATCATTGCTTATAATCTCGCAGGCATAGTTTCATATTATTTAAAATCGATATGAAATTGGAAGTTAAACGAAAGAAAATGGAATTCATGTATGTACTATCTCTGTCTATCTGTTTATCTATCTATCTATCTAACTATATCTATCTATCTATTTATTACTGTGCAGTTAATTAGGTAAGCTAATAATAAATAGAAACAAAATTTGTTCACATTTCAATTTCTTATTATTTTTTTCAAAAATTTGTCTACTTTCGATATGCTCGAATTACGATAAGAATACGATAAGAATTGGATTATTTTCTGTGCACGTGCAATACTTATTCTCGATTGGTATTTAAAAAAAAAAGTAAGAAAGATTGAATATTTAAAAAATAAAAAAATAAAATAAATAAGAAAATATAAATGAAAATTATATGGAATATTCTCGAATGATGAGACTAATGCCTGCATTTTAAATGTCGAATGCTCTTTTCATATAAGATATATTTATTATATTTATATAATTATTATTATTATTATTATTATTATTATTATTAAATGTATTATTTCACGGCACATCCATGTCTCCTATCCTTAAAGCACCGCATGTTTAGTCCGTATCATTATTATTATATTTTTAAATGAATTTATTAAAACAAAAAGCAATTATGCAAATGGTATATTAAAAGGTATTTTCCAATTTTGTGTCGCATGCAATTTTTTTTTTTAATCGTCATCGTCGTCGTCGTCGTCGTCGTCGTCGTTATGAAGCAATTGCACAAAAGCAGTATCGTTTGCGGTCCGTCGGTGCCTACTTACTTTTGTAAACCACCAATTGGCACTAAATTTTTTATGGATAAAAAGAAAACAAAACCTGCAGCCTTATGCGATATTATTTTGTTTTGCACTCCTCTACGTATTTTATTTATATACATATATTTATTTTTCTTCTATTAATTTTAATAATAAGGTAATAAAACCAACGTAGACAATGTAACGGCATGCAGATTTTTTGTAACTCATTATTATATCATAAGGAAGAAAAAGAAAACTAGTAATAAAAGGATAAAGGAAACAAAAAATTGGCATTTATCGATTGTTTATAGATAAATCATGTCCTTAAAATAATATAAATCCTTAATCCTACCTTTACGACAAATTCCGATCCGTACCCCGAGGTGCCGCTTTAGCGTATTCTGTGAGATACTGGTTCTAATCTGTTTAGGCCCAAAAGTGTGCCCTCATCGCCGATGGTTAAACGTGCTATCTCGAGACTGGGAACAATCACTGCCGGTTGGGGAAGGAGTATCAGAAAACATGGAGGTAATACTTTACAAAGTGAAGATCGTAAAAGATGGGCTAGTTCGCAGGATTGCAGTAGTGAGTAGAATTTGCTTATAAATCGAACAAATCTCATAAATCGTATGAACATTTATTCTGTTTCTTTTTTTATAGATAAAGATGCAAAGGATAAAGATAAGACTGCTGAATATTTAGCTGTTCCAAGACTGAGCGTTTATGCTGATGCACAAAAAGTTGATCGTGCTAAACTCGCTCAAACTGAGGTATATCAATTAACTTTGAAAATTTATCTTTTTTGGGTGGGGATAGTCTATATTTTTTACATTATTTATATAATTTATAATAGTTCGACGTGATCGAGTTCGATCCAGAAACGTTTGGAACATTATTGGACTATCTGCAAACCGGTTCGTGTCCTTTGACCTGTAGCAACATACCAGGTCTGATATGTGCAGCTGAACATTTTGATTTGCCCGAACTTCTTCAAGCTTGTTTCCATCACGCTAAACAATACCTTCGTATCGAGATAGTATGCGAGATGTTATGCGTTCTTGAAAATTATTATTGGCGTTATACATCGGCTAACGATTTGATGGACATGATTAAAGCATTCGTAAGAACAAGAGCATCTCAACTATTTCAAAATCCAGACTTTTTAACATTAAGCGAGTCGATGGTTCAAATGATAATGTCTAGCCGTCCCGAGGTAGCTGAGATCAAAAAATTCGAGGCTATGCTGAAATGGGCTAATCATAGGATCAAAACTAAATCGGCTGAACAACATGATACTAAACATGAATTTAAATGTATCATGGAAAGACTATGCAATGATATTAATTTGTATGGAATACCTCCTCAAGAATTAGTAAGGGTAAGTAACTAAATAAATAAATAACAAGTAATATCATAATTGTTTCTAATATGGAAAAAAACGTGATTTCAAAAATTTGACGATCAATATGAAAAAAAGATCAAAAGATTACTTTAACTATGTGAAATATGAATATTTATTGAAACAAGATAAATTAAATTGTTACAATGTTCCATAATAGAAACTATTACCCTAAATATTGAACAGAAACTTTTATAAAAAAAAAGTAAATCAATGTTATTTTTAGATCGTCCTACCGTCAAAAGCTATAGATAATGAATTGATCTTAAAGACTTTAATGGTCCAAGCTAATTCAGGAATCTATCGTAATGTCGATAGTTACTTAGAAGCTTATCAAGAGAACGTTCAGAACCAAGAAAGTTTTGATTATTAGCCAAGGGCTCGTGGTAGATCTTCGAGCGAGCGACGTCGTGACAGATTTACTGAGGATTTACTCAAATAAATTACTATTTCAGAAGTCAGACAGAGAGAGGGAAAGGCAAAAGAGAGAGAAAGAGAAAGATAAAGATACATACATATATATATATAATATAATATCTATGATTTGATATGAAGCTGACAGGCTTGTATACTATTAAAGGAATGGTAAGCTTTCTCTTCTGGGGTAACTTATGATTAGAAACATGTTATCATGCTACTCGATATGCGTAGGAGTTACTAATTATACCTTAGCCAACTGTCTGACAAGTGTTCTGATTGATTATCTGAAATCGAATAAGCTCGCCCGTCGTCTACCATGTAACTAAAGAGAGTATCGAAATACGAAAATTAATTATTATTACGATCAATGTGTATATATATACATATATGCATACATGTATATACGTGCCATATGTTTTTCGTATATCTTATACGATAATCAATAATACTACACAATGCGCACGTACGATCTAAAGTACATAAACATAGTTAGTGAGAAATTAATGAAGATCTGTGTATGTGGAAAAATTAATTACGTTTCAATGATTCCTTCGTCTTTATTTTCGAACTATCATTTGTGAGAAAGAAAGAAAGAGTTAGATAGATAAATACATAGATAGATAGATAGATAAATAGATAGATAGATGAATTTAGACGAAGAGAATAATACTTGGATGAATAAAAAAAAAGAAATTGAAACAACATGTAAAGAATTTTAATTAAAACGATTAATGACTAAATCAATAAAATGAAATATAGATAAATATAAATGGGGGTCAAAAAAAAAAGATGAAATACGAGAGAAAGTAATGGGGAAAAAAATGTGTTAACAAAATGAATGAGAATATATCTTATCGAAAGACCCCTGACGACTCTCCCGAAATTAGTTAGGAGTTAAAGTAAATTGTATATTTAATACATACATACATACATATACATACATACATAGATACATACATCAATACATACATATATACATACATACATACATATATACATACATACATACATATATACATACATACATACATATATAAACATATATTGTTCTGGCACATTCATAAATGCACGAAGATGATCATCTGGCCAATAAGAATATCTTTCTTTGGAAATTGGAAAGAGAAGAATGTGAATCCTAATCTTTGGAAGATCATAAAATAAAAAAATGTTAACTTGATAAGCGCTAAGATAAACGCATAGTATTCGAGATTGGTTGATATTGAATCAAATGCTGAACATGACAATCTGTATAATAGAGAAACACTCTATTGATAATATTTATAATTAATTAATATGAAGAATTAATTTAATGGTGAACGCCAAAAATGATTATAATTAAGGAATGTGTGATTACGGCAAATAATAATAACACTGAAACCAAATACAGAAATAATAATAATAATAATAATAATATTTTAAAAAAACGATATAAGATTAATACTATATATATATAATAAAAAATAGTTAATAACAATAACGGTAAACGTTGATGTTAAATGTGGGATGAAACAAATAATTGCTAAAAGAAAAAGGAAGAAAAAAAAAAGAAAATAAAAATAAAACTAAAAAGATAATGAAATATTTAAAGTCTGTTCTGTTTTCTATCGTAGATTTTGTATCTTCAATACTCTAATAAAAGATGACGATTCTAAAAAAAAATAAAAAAGATAAATAATTAAAGAAAATTCGCGGGGACAGGCTGGAAGAGAGAATTCATATTTAAGTGGGACGATGGTATACATAGAATCGTATGTTTACACGCGCGAATAAATAAATAGATAAATAAATAAATAAATAACTAATAATAATAATAATATTAATAATTATAATAGTAATTATAATAATAATTAAATAATTATAATAGAAATAATAAAATACACGCACGCACGTATACAATCTCGTCATGTATTAAATTTAATTCCCCTTAATTGAATTCTCACAATTTTAAATGAGATAAAGAATAATGAATAAAAATTAGAAAGATTTAAATGATCAAAATCCTGAACTATAAAATCCTGATCATTAAAGCATATCATAACGAATTTGAATCCGTTCGTATCATCCAGCCTGTTTCCTAAGTTTTATTAAAAATAATGGTATTAACAAAATCGAAAGAGAAAAAGGTAGATAGAAAATGTAAGGTGTCATTTAACGATATATATGAAAATAAAATTGATGAAATTAGATAGAGAAAAGGTGAAAAAGAAAGGTAGTCGAAATTCTTGAGAATATGAAAAAATATAAATAAAAAAAATGAGTAATGGTAAAAAAAATATTTTGTACGAGATCCGTTCATCGTTTAATCACGAACAAAAAATGGACCCGAATATTTTCAAAGCGACGATGATATATCACGATCACACATACATATACACATATGAAAACGCACATACAACTCTTTGAAACACATTGTGGTTTTGTTATACTTGAAACGATAATAATGCCAATGTATTATCCAAAGAAATATATATATATATATACACATACATATAATATATAATAATAATAATAATAATGAAAATTGAAATCTAATAAGAATAATAAGTAAGAATAATAAGTAACAATAAAAAAAAATAATAATAATATTATTAATAAATACTAAATAATGAATAATAATGATACTATTAATAATTATGGTAACGAGAAGAAAAAAAAAGGATAATTCATCGATTCCTTCGAGGGCAGAAGCGAGGAATTGCCAAAACTGTTAAGTGTCTTATTGTTCGGGCAAACGGCTGGACAAAACTAGATTTTCGAAGTTTCCTTTTATCAAACTACATACTCCAATCAATTTATTCTACTATTCATTTAAATATCTTAACAAAAATATTTGACGAAAACAAAATAAAACACGTAGAAAACGTTTATTTTCTGATCCTATTCGATCACAGTTTTTTGTCTATATTAATAATAATAATATTAATTAATTATTATATTATAAATAAATACAATTCTCCAGAGTTTATTTTTTTGTATCAATATTGTTCTGCTCTGTCAATCTTTTATGTTCGTAAATGCAACCATGAAAATTTGTAAAATTATTCATCTTGTTTATTTTCTTCTGTTTTGTTTTAGAAATAAATTAATGAAATATTTGCAAGAGTTAACTTAAGATTAAAAGGATTTCGAAATTCTACTTTAAAACCAATGTATAAACATAGACGTTTTAGCATACGATCGTGAAAAGAGCGAAATGAAAATTAACTAAAAAGAAAAAAAGAACAGAAAAGAAAGAAAAAAAAAAGTCGTAATCAATCATTCGTGTCGTGTCGTGTCGTGTCGATCAATCATTCGACACGTGTGTATGTACGCGCTCTTTAGTTTTTCTCACTCGAAAGAGAAAAACTTCGAAAAAAATCCATTTCAACTTCATTATTATCATTAAAATTTCATCAACTAAAGCATCGCGAAATATTCTTCAATCGATCATAGAAAATGGATTTGCTTTAGCGAATGCGAAGATCGACGAGGACAGAATTTTGTTACTTTCTACTAATCGATCACTCTTACTTTTATGTTATGTTAAATATTTCAAGAAAATACGTAATTTTTATTATTATACGTGTTCTATTAATTTTATTAGTAAAATTTTGTTATTATTTCAATTTGTCTATGTATAAGTAATATTATATCTTCTATATATTATTATAATTTATTTTATTATTATTAGTAATTTTATAATTACTAATTGTAAAATATTTGTTTGTTAACTTTTATTATAATTTATTAGTATATTATTATAAATTATTTTATTATTATTAGTAATTTTGTAATTATTAATTATAGGACATCTGTTAAGTTTTAAGAGTGAGAAATTATTATTGAAAATTCGAGTAAAAAAAAACCAAAAAGAAAGATAAATTATTACTTACAAATGAATATAATATAATCATATTAAATCTTGATGATTTTTGAAACTGAACAAATTTCTGTGCATAGCGTCGTCTGATAGGAAGCGGACTTGTACCTGAACGTATGCGAATATCAAATCAGTACAAATGTACGCCTGTTGTGTATGTAATTCACTTTTTCCTCTCCACGTTCACCGCGTGAACACGGTAATGTACAAAAAGCGACCTCCGTTTTAGCTAAACTTGACGACGCTCTCAAATTATAGTTCGATACAAATTTAAAAGAAAAAAAAGAAAGAAAAAAAGAGAGAGAGAATTAACAAAACAATAAGTAAAAAAAAAAAATATGTCGTGTATGTGTATGCGTGTGTGTGTGTTAGAATAACAAAAAATTAATATAATAATTGCAAGTAAGATTACACGAGTAAATGCAAATGTGTACAATTGTATGTACGATTGTAATATACGTGTGCGTGTAAGAGATTAACAAAAAAAAATAAAAAAAAAACAGACAAAAGAGCGATAATCGATCGACCTATCGATCGATAAATTCAATTTGTCGAACGCTATTCTGTCCAGCCATTGCCGCCTACTGTTCAAACTGTACATGTACTCACACAGATGCATATATACATATGTATATGTATATATTACGTTTAATGAAAAAAAAAAAACTAGTAAATTACTGCATTGAAAAAAAAATAAATAAATAAATAAAAATGATATAACGTATAGAAACGTACGAGCGAGAAAAAAATCTTATAAAATAAAAAATGAGATATTAAATAACGCGCGCGCGCGTCTAAGCACGCACACGTAACGCAAAAAATGATAAACGCTCATGCATACAAACAAACATACATACATACATACATACATACATACATACATACATAAATACATACATAAATACATACATAAATACATACATAAATACATACATATATGTATGTATATATATAGATATATCTATCTAGATAAATTAATTAAAATAAAAAAAAAACATTATTTGATTTCAAATTAACACGTATAAGTACCACGTTGGCGAACTGCGGCGAGTATCTAGAGATTAATTGTGTATTATGATTGTTTCTTAGAGTTGAAGATAAAAGAAATTAGAAGACAAAAAAATTAAAAATTTTTGTTTAATAATACGCGATATAGAAAAATAAAAGAAAAAAAGAGAATGCATAAAAGCATTGAAATCTCTATTTCGTGAAAATGTGAAATCAAGATGGCGCCAAAGTATCGTAACCATTTTATTTTCCTTTTAAATATTCGTAATGCGCCGCGTATGTGTTGTTGATAATTGTCATGATTATCGTTCATGTTTTTTCATTGTTATAATTAGTTGACTAATTAATTAAGTAAATAATTGACTAACTAAACTGAACTAAACTACATTAATCTCTGTCCTTATCAAAACGATTGCTGCTGCCATTGAATTTTCCATCATCATCATCATTATTATTATTGTTGTTGTTGTTGTTGTTGCTGCTGCTGTTGTTGTTAAACTAGCCGCGAAATGTGTAATCGTACGTTTTATGTGATCGATCGATTAATCGATCGATCTTTCTCTCGTATGTATTATATATTACGTAAATGAAAAGGAGAATGATCGATCGATCACGTATATACGTAAATTTCGACAATTTCGAAAAGTGTGCTCGGTGTTAAAAATGAAATCGTTGATTTTAGATAGTATTATTCTAATTTAATTACAATGTTTTATTTGAATAACAATTAAATTAATTATTTATTTTATTGATTAAATCAATGATCAATAATTGAAGTTCTTATCGTATTATTGCAAAATTAATAATTTGTTTAAGATATATTAAATGAAAATGAATCTACAAACGCATAATTCGTCAATGATTTACAATATTTACAAATAAAATGTTACAATTTGTTAATTATAATTCGCACGTTAACTAATTATTTTGTATACACAAATAATCATTGACCAATCAAATTAATAGACTCATTTTCACCTCGTTCATCATTTAAATTTATTTATCGATAATAATATAATTTATTTTTTATATATAATAAAAATAAACGAAATAAAACATTAATTTAACAAAGATCAAAATTTCAATTATTTATCATTAATTCAACTAATAAATGAAATAATTCATTTAATTGTGACTTGATAATAAAATATTGCTCCGATATTAGTGTCTTCGATAAAAAAAAAATAAGGGAGAAGAAACGGATCGATCGATATCGTTTAGAATAAACAATTTATCATGATTAAGAAGATATTCTTAAGTTTGCGTCTCCAAACTTAAAAGAATAAAAGAAAATAAGTAATATAATATAAGATAAGATAAATAGCTACTGATTTATCGTAACAGATTATAAGAGTCGGTGAGGCTCTCGTAATTCTTCCGAAATGATGATAGTTTTACTGAAAAATGAATTATCGATTAACACGTTATATCATCGCATTTATCGTGATGTGCTCTCATTAAACTGTTTCTATAACAAATTTCGAGAAATTGCCTTCTCATTGTATTAACCTGATCTTCTTATTCCATGTATATACACATAAGCCTGATCTTCCATATTGAATAGAAAATAAATCGAAAAAAAATAGAAAGAAATATCGTAAAATACATTTTTCTGTTAATAAATCATTTCTAAATGAAACAAATAAATGAATAAATAAAAAACCAATTAATATTCACATTCATCAATAACACGATGTAAATAAATTGGATGCATTTACCTTGATGAAAAAAAATGAAAGAGAGAAAAAAAAAGAAAGATGGTCGGTATTTGTGAAAAAATAAATAATAAGAAAAGAAATAATAATTGTGCTAATTGATCTAATTGCACAATATATTAAATGTGTAATTATTTGAATGGTCCTCTCGTTTATATTCCATCGATGCGTTGTAATTTAAATAGAAATGACAAAATTAGAAAAAATAATAAAACTTTCATTAATTGTAGTGTTTCTTTGAACTCGCCGTGACACGCTTGCGTGGTAAGAATTGTACGCGTAAATGAAGAAATCATGACGAGATTGTAATGTATATGAAGCTACTGTGATGTTACTGTTGAATATAAAAATATATATACATATATAAGGTGTCTCGCTAATTGCATTGAAAAAAAAGAAAGATTTTACATGAAAATTCGTTTCGTTATTAGATTATTATTTTTTCTTTAATTAATTTATTCTTGTTAGATTTTAATTCGAATTTTTGTTGCGTTTTAATCGTGCACTTGGAAATGTGCGTATTTTATAAAATATTTCGTTTATTTACATTTCTACAAAATCTCAAATTATCATCCAAGTCTTTGTACAAACAAAACAATCCTAAAGACTTAGACTGATTCTTATATTTTTTTTCTTTTTAATTCTGCTCATCGTATAAAAAACGTTGCCATTACTAACGAGTTAGTATGCACAGTGTAAAGATTGTTTCATACAAAACTCACTTATCGCAATAATTTATATATAATTTCTTACTAGTACAATTTGTTTGACTAAATGAATGAATTATAGTTAAACCATTATGGTTCAAATTTGAAAAATGTGAGACCGTAAGATCTTACATGTAAAAATATTATGTACAATTAGTCAGTTTCAAATCATACTTTGAGAATTCCTGAAAATAATTTCATAACATAATTAACATCGGCTTCTAGCAATTTTTTAAAATCACACACATTATTAATTAATTAATAATCCCTAACACTCCAATCCTTCAGTCCAATATAGACACTTTGGATCTATCCGAACTTGGCGTTTTTTCATTGCCGACGAGTGTTGATCAATAATTTCCCTGTGAATAAAGATCTACATCAATATGGAGACCGAAGGAGATCCGACATTCTGTTATTAACTAACTTTCTGCCTAGATCCTTCAATTACCTATTCAACGTTATGATATATTGTCCTTTGTAGTAGTTAATTAGATTCAAATTTTGTAACGTCGATATAACATCTTCCTTTTTGATTGAAGTTAAATCACAGATTTCACTTATCGTTATTTGTGGTTTCTCATTATCGACTACGGGTTTAATATTTAATAATATATCAAGTATCGTATGCGTCCAATAACTTCTATACGACAGCAAACCCAAATCAGATAATGGCTTTTCAGGTGATCCAGTTTTACCCTCGAATTTGGAGAGTTCATAGGAAAATTCAATTAACAATTTTCCATATCCTTTTCTTTGGTATGGCGGCAGTGTAAGAATACAGGCAACGTTGTGATCCTCAGGTGATTCCTTTTCTTTAGAAAAATATCCAACAATATGAAAGCCTCTGCTATCAAAATCAGTCATAACGTAAAATAGAAAAGGGTCAGTATCGTAATACAATGTCTTATGATCGAGAAATAATTTAGCTAATAGACATAAATTTTGCGCATAGTTTTTGTTTTTTCTACCATCAATTTCAAAAAACGAAATAGACCCTTTTCTATATATTTCATTTCCCGGTGGATGACGTAAATTGCACTTGGATAAATGCCTCTCCAAACACTTTCTACTTTTCCTATACTTCAAGCAGAATTCACAAATATATATACATGGAAGATTCACCATTTCTTGCGGGTACGGACTGAAATACCAAGGTTTTATCCTATGACGACCTAATTCTACCAGTTCAACATTTTTCATCCGTGTAACAACGTCATCCTGTTGATGAGCAACTAAAGAACCGGTAGGTCTTGGACCTGTTGCTTGAAGTGGACCATCTTGGGAATCCTCATTCTCTAAAAATGTTGACTTTCTCTTCTTAGACATTTTCTTTTGTAACGCTGCTTGTAATATAGCATTACCATTCACCGGTTTATTACTAACGCTACTAGGACTAGGAGGTCTGCTTTGCACTTGCTTTTTTGGAGTACCTGCTCCTGTTCCGGGAGCAGTGTTTCCATCTCGTTGAGGATACTGAACTTTTCTAGTGTCCAAACAATCCTCAGTAACCCACTCATCTAATCGCTTATTAACTGGAACATTATTGTCAATGTAAACTAATTCACGATAAAAAGTTATTATCTTCATTTAAAAATACTACTTACAATCAACATAATGCACGTAATAACATCTGATACTGTGTATATCCTTAACACTGATAATTTCAGCTAGGGCTGTGAATAATAAAATCACTATCATTCTATAAAATGTTTGATGGAATGATATAACTATGTAATGTAAATATAACCTCAAAATATTGAAATTATAATTCCTATATTTAATCAAATGTTTAATTGCATTAGCTATATAAAAATGTTTTAAATAATATAAGTATATATTTTAAATAAAATTATCATTCATTATATTGTAGATGTAGTTTAAACTAATCTCTGTTCATGTGATAATAATATATGTCAAATATAGTAAACTTTAACAATAATGTTAAATAAATAATAATAATTTAGATTGATAAAAATAATCTAATAATAATTTAACTCACGCCAATCGTCTGTTCCTTGCATTTTGACCGGTAAACGACAACCTTCCACGAGTGAATTCTGAAATTAAGGTTAGGATATTGTTATGCAAAGAAAAATAGATTTTTAATCTTATTTTTTAGACAATTTCATTAATTTTTATAATTGATTTAATAATATACGTACCACAGAATCATATATTGTTTCATGCTCGTTGTGTTCTTCAATCATTTTAATTGAAATTTAACAAGATTTAAATCCTACACTATTCTTTGTTTTAAGCCCCTATGGAACTATATATTTACACGAGTTCACACCGCTCTTACGCGACTTATTTCTTTAAATAGAAAGAGAACATAGAAAGTTAATTGTAAGAGAATATTTAGATCTATTTATATTGGTTGAAATCGGACGAAATAGTTAAATTAGTTCAAATAAAATGATAACCTAATACTGAGGTCGCCATATTAGTTTCCCCATCCATAATATATATATATACAGTATTTTTTGCAAGTTAAATTTCACAATAAAAACGCAAGGTATTAAATTTATGTATATATATATACATAAATTATCGCATTGATTACAAGAATGTTTTGTATGTTACATTTTTTGGGAAAATAAGCGTATTAATAAATTTGAAAATAAATAAATAGATTAAAAAATAAACAAATTTTATAAAATCATATTTATTTTCAAATTCTACAAAGTCGAAGTATTGTTCCAGTCTATGTACAAACAACTATAAAGTTGTATAGACGTAATTTAGTTAAAAAATTTTCCTTGTATTAAAAGATTGCTATCAATTAAGTAAAACAAATACTGTTTTACGTAAAACCTATTAATCACATGTTTAAAGATGTTAAATTCTTGACAATAATATTATCTACTTGATTTAAAGAATAATTAAACCACTATGGTTCATGTCAAGGACTACTAGAAGTCTTTAAAATAGCAGACCATAAGATCATATAATTATATACATTTAAGTATGGTTAAAAATCATACATTATTACTTTCAGAATATCTGAAAATAATTCTAAAATAAAATGAATTAATAGGTTTATAACGAACATCTTTCAAATTGTTTCACCATTTAGGTCTAATGCTCCAATCTTTTGGTGTCCAATGAAGACACTTAGAATCTATTTTGACTTGGCGTTTTTCCATTGACGCTGTATGTTGTTCGATTATTTCTCTGTTAAAAAAAAAAAAAATAGTTACAGTTAAAAAGACCAAACTAACTTTTGGCTCTTATATTCTTTAACTTACCTGTTTAATGTTACAATATATTGTCCTTTGTAGTAGTTAATTAGATTCAAATTTTGTAAAGTCGATATCACATCTTCCTTTTTGATAGACGTTAATTCACAAATTTCACTTATCGTTATTTGCGGTTTCTCATTTTCTACGACAGGTTTTATATTCAATAATATATCAAGTATTGTATGTGCCCAATAACTTCGATAAGACAGCAAGCCCAAATCAGATAACGGCTTTTCAGGTGATCCAGTTTTACCCTCGAATTTGGATAGTTCATAAGAGAATTCTATTAACAATTTTCCATAACCTTTTCTTTGATACGGCGGCAAAGTAAGAATACATGCAACGTTGTGATCTTCCGTAGATTCTTTTTCTTTAGAAAAATATCCAACTATGTGGAAACCTCTGGTATCGAAATGAGTCATAACGTAAAATAGAAAAGGGTCTGTATCGTAATACAATGTTTTATGATCGAGAAACAATTTAGCTAATAAACATAAGTTTTGTGCATAGTTTTTGTTTTTTCTACCATCAATTTCGAAAAATGAAATAGACCCTTTTCTATATATTTCATTTCCCGGTGGATGACATAAATTGCACTTGGATAGATGTCTTTCCAAACACTTTCTACTTTTTCTATATTTCAAACAGAATTCACAGATATATATACATGGAAGATTCACCATTTCTTGTGGATATGGACTAAAATACCAAGGTTTTATTCTATGACGACCCAGTTCTATCAGTTCGACATTTTTCATCCGTGTAACAACGTCATCGTGATGATGTGCAACTAAAGAACCAGTAGGTCTTGGACCTGCCGTTTGAGGAGGACCATCTTGAGAATCTTCGTTTTCTAAGCACGTAGCTTTCCTCTTTCTAGCCATTTTCTTTTGTAACGCTGCTTGTAAAACAGCATTACCGTTCACTGGTTCACTAATAACACTACTAGGACTAGGTGGCCTACTTTGTACTTGTTTTTTTGGGGTTGCTGCTTCAGTTCCTGGAGCCGTTCCATCTTTCCTAGGATACTGAACCTTTCTTGTATCTAAACAATCTTCTGACACCCACTCATCTAATCGTTTATTAACTGAAACATTTTTATCAATGTTAATCAATTTATATTTATAAAAAAACCAGACTATTATTATTTTTCTTAAAGGAAAACCACTTACAATCGACATAATGTACGTAATAACACTTGACTCCATGCACTTCCTTTATGCTGATGATTTCAGCTAGGGCTACAAATGGTAAATATATAAAATATTAGTTAAATAATTAAATTAATAAAATATTTTTAAATGATCAACTAACTCACGCCAATCGTCTGTTCCATGCATTTTGACCGATAAACGGCAGCCTTCCGCAAGTGCATTCTGAAAGTGAGGTTAGAATATAGCGAAATTTATTTTCAAGTTGTTTCGTAACACATCGGGTACTTTATTAAATTATATAGCACAAATTTATAAAAACTTACTACAGAATCGCATATTGTCTCCTGTTGGTCGTGTTCCTCGATCATTTTATTGAAAATTCACTAAACTTTTTACTACACAAAACTTTGTTCAAATATCGTATGCTACACCATGAAAACAATAAACCTCTTAGCTTACGAGGTAAAAATAGAAGGCAATACGTAATACCAAATTCAGTCTCGTTTCTATTTGTTGAATTTCTATTGGTTGAAAATGGACAAAATATACGAATTAGTTTCTAATATCAACGGAAGATGACACTTTCGTCGGTACCTAATTTACATAGTACGGTATATGCAATCGGTATGTTTATAATTCATGATTTGTAAAGAAATGAAAAAAGTTAGGAAATGAAATTGGAAAGTTGACGAAAATTTGATATCTCGTACGATTTTCTTGAAAACTTTCTATCATGATCTAAAAAAAAAAAAAAATAGGACTTTTAGAATTTAAAATGAAATTTCATATAAAAGAAAGAAAATTACAAGCAGGAAAATTAGAGTGGTAAGTTTCTCTGTGAAGAATATTAGAAGTAAAAAGGAGAATTGAAATTTTCAAGAGGGTGAGAGAGAAAGAGATAAAGAAAGAGAAATAGAGAGAGAGAGAGAGAGAGAGAGAGAGAGTAAGAGAAAGATAGACTAATGAATCCTCACTATAAACGCGAAGTAATGTTTCAAAGTTTTGTGAGGAGTTCGAAAGCATTATCATCCTAGCTATTATAATACTGCTCTATTATACGTTTACGCGAGTGCGAGCGATGCTGCTTGCTAACGAAGCAAGATCGTACGGTACGTAGTAATTAGGAGAATACATTTAGTAGGTAATATAATTGAAGAGGACCGAAAATTTAGTCGTTAACATTTTCGCTAGAACGATTTGCAGAATTAATGATTTTCACATGTATATATATATATATATTACTTATACTTTATAACAACAAAAAGATTGTTACTTCTTCTTCCGTCATTTTACTTTATATTTTAAATATAAATACCTATTTATATTTATATTAGATTGTTAAAAAAGTAATTTTATTTTTTCATTGACAAATAAAAGAAAATTATTTCATTTAGAGATTCCTTAAAGTTTTAAATGATTAACATCTACCTGCCTTTATTTTGCCGCCATTTTCTTCAACTGGACGACTTCAAGCGTGGTGCATCTTTTAAATCGAAATTACTTGAATGAAAGTTTGAAAAACTATTTTAATACTGGCGGTCACTTAATTTATCTTCTCTGTAAATGGCATACTAATAGATCGAAATATAAAAAGGTTCTAAATCATTTCTAAAATGTCTGTTTTAAAAATATAAAATTATTTTGATGTTTAGAGTTTACGAAACAGCCAAAAAAATACATACGTTTATATATAGATAATTATATTTATACTATAATAAAATTTACTATAATATACCTGAATTTTTAATTTAATAAAAAATAGTTATATTCTTAATTCTTAAAAAGTATCACAATAAGTATTAGTAATAATATTAATAATATTTTACATATTTATATATTATTATTCAATAATATTATAATATCTGTCTAAGAGAATACATAATTACTGTATATATAAATAAATATTTAAATTTGAGTATAATGTAAAATGTTGTATAGAAGTGATGGTAAGAATCTTTTCATTAGTACGATAAAGTATAAGTCTCTTCTAAGAGCTTACAAAAGCAGCTTGTGCATTTATATATATGTATATATACTTACTTAAGTAGATAGGGATGTATGCAAGTATGTATGTAATATGTAGATATATTATGAGGTACCTTTAAGAGAATCACGTAGGGAGCGATTCTCTCTCTCTCTCTCTCTCTCTCTCTCTCTCTCTCTCTCCATACTTTTTCCCCGGATATAAATTTCTTTCATCGCCATTATCACTTTTAAATATCACTTTAACGCTGGAAAGGCGAGTCGTTCGATCGATCGTATCATATCGAAAGCCCACTAGCACATACCGCGATCGTACGAGCCGCACCCGGGGCTACATACGTCCCTGTGTCTATCCTATCGACATATGTACATGTATCTATGTATATGTGTAACTATACAGATGTATGTATATACATATGTGCGTATGCATGTGCATGCTTTCTATCCTCTCTCTCTCTCTCTATCTCTCTATTTGTGTGATTATGTGTGTATGTGTATGTTTTCTATCTTCTCTTTCTCTCTCTCTCTCTTTCAATTTCTATGTATACGTGTGTGTATGGATGTGTATGAGATACCACAAGCTAGTACATATGTGCTTTGCACATAAGTGTACTCTCAACGGGTATACATAAGGGTTGATAGTGCTCGTGCAAGCAAGCCGCCCTTATATGCAGGGCGTGGTCAGGGTCCACCAATCAGAAAGCAGGGACTCTTCGGAAAGGCCAAATCGAACGAAGTAAAAATTTCAGCGGTCGCGTCAAACGCCAACGTCAAACGGGATGAACACGGTTGATCCAGGCTTACATTTTCCTTCCTTATCCTTACCAATCGAACTATACGATTTTCTTTCCAACTTCTTCATCTTCTTCTACTTCTTCTTCTTTTTCTTCTATTTTGTATTCTTATTCGTTTATATTTATTTTTGTCTTTTTTCTTCCCCCAATCGTGAAAGTAAAGAAAAAGATATATTTTTTAGATCTTCATGTTATGAAACGTAGATCGACGTAACACATAGCTGTTAAGAATTCTTTTCTACGTACATTTCTGTGTGTACTTTGTTTATTTATATTATTTTTTTGTTGTAGATAGAAAAAGAAAGAACTATCACTATAAATTTGTTTCCGAGATATACGAATTTGGGAGAGAAAAATTGATATGCTGATATAAGGGTTTAAATAATAAAAATCTTGTTCGATCATAGAAGCACTTATGTATATCAATGAAGGATATTAATTCCTAATTTTTTTTTTTTTGTAGAGAAGGAACCATCGTTATAAATATTATTTTTGAGACATATTTGAATTATAAGTGTTAATTAAAAAAGTACACGTATGTAATCATAAATTAATTAATATAAACGAAGATTATTACATTCTCACAATACTGACTGTTATTTATGGTACTACAGAATACTAATGAGTACTACTAATTGTTAAATAATAATTTATTCTAATTACAATCTTTTATTATAAAAACTAGATCATTGAATGATCATATTTAAGATTTATAAATTTTGAAAAAGAAACGTAAGAGGGATAAAATTTCTATGAAAACGTTCGTATAAATATACTCGAGAAAATCAAAATATATATATATATATAACGATCATCATATTACATAAATATACATAATTTAACGTATAAATGAGAAAGATTAAGATTCATTTTCTATACTTATATTAAACTTAATTTTCTTCGTAATATATAGAACAAATTCAGAGATAGAAAGGTATTCAAATATATCCCAGAGAGAAACGTATCTATGAAATATATCCCATCGAATTTTACGATATACCGAAATGAACATGGATAAGAAAGACCACCAAGAAAGAGAAAGAGAAGATGAAGAAACAGGAGGAAAGAGAAAGAGGAGGAGAAGAAGAAGAAGAAGAAGAAGAAGAAGAAGAAGAAGGGAACAAGGAACAGGGTCTGCATTTAATAGCCGTAGTGTTACCTTCGAGGCCTTTTGCCATTAAGAATCCCACAAGACCATCTCAGCTACTCCTTGCCCTTCTCCCTTCTCTCTTTTCTACCCCTTGGTACAACCTCATCCTCCTTCTCGTTCTCCTCCTATTCCTAGTCCCGACATATTACGCTGTGCTTCGGTAACGCGAATGTAATACGTGTTCGTAGCCACCTATAGCTACACACATTGCTCGAAGGTATATCCCGGTACACTAAAATCATTAGAGACACGTGCGCTTCGTAGCGCGCAGAATCCTGTCTCTTGCCATTAGAATGCTTAGATAGTCTCTCTTTCCCTCTCTCTCTCTCTCTCTCTCTCTTTCTCGTTCTCTTTCTCTATCTCATTCTCTCTATTCTATCCGGAAATCAATATCAAAACACAATCTTTTTTATCTTCCTTTTTTTTGTTCTTTGTTTGTATCGATAATTAAAAGATTGTTTGTTAGAGATTAGAAATAAGTACAATTGTTTTTTTAACCTTTTTTTCTATTCTATTTCAGGATTAGTATTACAATTAAACTATTTTATTTTTTTATTTCTTTTATATCTATTAGAAAAGTTAGAAATTAGAGTGGTTATACACTTTTCTCTTTTTCCTTTTTCTTAATTAATTCATAGATTATTTATTATTAAGAGAAAAACTAGTTCTTTTTATTATTTCTTTTACATATTCTTTGAAATTTTGGTAATTTTTTTATCTAGAAGAAATGAATCGTCTAAAATATAAATTAAAAAATGAATAAAATTTTAATTTCTTTTCCATTCTATCTCTGATTTTTACTGAATTTAATATCGATAAAAACTGAACTTTTTAATTTTTATAAATCCGGGATATTAGAAAAATGAATAGATTTTAGATGAACTTCTACTTTTTACTTCAATTTTTTTTATTTGATGTGCACTTGGTAACGTTGCTTGATCTCAATTTATCCATGAGAGACTAGTTTCGACATCGTCGTCGTCGTCGTTCTCGATGCCGCCGATTTACAACGAGTATGTTGATGACGAAAAAGGAAAGAAAGAAAGAACGGGGGAGGTGAAAAAGGGGTAAAGGGTAAGACGGGTAAGGGTACGACGCCTCGCATATACAATTTTCAAGCATATATACACACTTTTCGAAATTACGTTGCCTTTCTTCTTTAGCGGTGAGCGCGTACGTAAGAGGTCGAAAAGAAGGAGAAAGCGGAACGATAAGAAAATAGAAAAAGAACATGAAAAATAAAAAACAAAATAAAAACGGGAGAAAAAGAAAGTGTGTGTGAGTGCATGTAGGGGGAAAATGAGTGAAAATATGTGCGTCGTTGTGGAAAAGGGAAAGAAATAAGATGAGTACGAAGAGAAGTGTAGAGAAGTGTAGAGAAGAAGGACGAAGAAAACGAGCGAACGAGCTTACCAAAGAGAAAGAAGAAAAGGGAAACAAAATGAGAGAAAAAGAGAAAAAATCGTGTGGTTCTTCGTCGCGCTGCTTAAAATTCATAAGGCGCTCTGTTTACTTACTAAAGATACGCGGCTTGCCCGTCTCGTCCTTAGCAAAGTGTCTTCCATAGCCGCTATGAGAAAAGAGAAAGAGAGAGGGAGAAAAAAAAGAGAAAACGAATAGGAGAGAGAGAGAGAGATGGAGAGAGAGAGAGAGAGAGAGAGAGAGAGAGAGAGGCCAGGCCGTGCTTTATCGCGGAAAATAAAATTATTGGTTGCATTTTTCTTAACGCCGTAGCCCACCCCCGACCCCATACCCAACCCCTTCATCCATCCAATCCTCCTCATCACTCCTTCTTTTTCCTCCTTCCCTCCTTATTCGTTCACAACCACCCTCCTACCCTTATTTCGTGACTTCTTTCTCAACATTTTTCTATCCTTTTATTTCTTCTTCTTCTATTACTTTTTCTTTTATTTTTTATCGTTTAGTACCCTACGATGCGAGCCACGGATTTTTTATCTCTATTTTTTATGCTCTTTATATTTTTCTCTTTCTCTTTTTCTTTTTTTTTGTTAAATCGCAACGGCGTGGCGTGTCGGATTCAAGAAGAACGAATCGTCGTAGCTCCTTCTTTTGCAAAGGCGCGCGCGGATTTTTCAACGTGGTTTTTAAACGTGCCCCGAGGCCCTTGAGAGTGTACGCACCGAGCCGTGAAAGAACTTCCTTAACCCTTCCTCTTTCTTTATTTTCTTTCTCTCTCTCTCTTTCTCTATCTTCTATTTCTCTCTCTCACTTTTCTTTTTCTCATTAATTTAAGACGATTCGATCGCACGTTCAACCGTTTTTCCACTTAGCCGATCATTCGACTTTAATTAATTGAATATCGATAACGATTAATTAATTAAATAATATTAATTTATAAATATTAATTAGTTTAAATTTATCACTGTAATACGGGGTACGATTAAAATGATTTAGAAAAATATATTCTAGAAAAATAAGTGAAAAAATAAAATATGAATGAAAATTTATATGAATATATAAAGTATTTATATATATATATATATATATATTTGATATCGAATATAGAAAGTAACGAGAAATTCTCTCTTCTTTCATTTTCGATCCATCATATCATTCATGTCACTGCATTATACTCGATACACGTACTAGGTAGATAGGTATGTAACTTGGTAGGTAGATAGATTCGCACAATAAAGAATTTGATATAATATAATACATACGTCGTTATAGAGTACAATGTGCGTATATTATACCACATCAAAAGGAGAAACTTTAGGAAGAGATAGAAAGAGGATCGGTCTCGAGGGTAATTAGCTTTTTAATGTGACAGTCATTTTACTAACACACACTCATGCACCTATTTCGTGAAAATATTACATATAATATATATATATATATATATATAATACAATATAATATAATATATAAAAGAACAACCCCAACTTTCCTTCTTACGTATATAATATTATATGTAAAATAAATTGCTGTAAAAGGTATAGTAATTTTCCCATATCAAAAGACGTACGTATATTACATAAAAAATAGATAAACACATGTATTACAAAAATTCGTGCTGAATAATAATTTTTAATAAACGTATAAGTTTTCTCAAAACCTTATTAAGAAAAAAACTTATCGGGCAACCTAAATAAAAATAAATATTTATTCTATATGTATAATATATGTATATATATATATATATATATATATATATGATAGTATCCTTAACGTACTTCCACGCTTTTACATAAGGCGTTATAATCTCGTTGCTCCGGGCGACGTCGAATAAAGTACTCAGGTTGGGTACGCCGGTATAACGCGAGGCACCAACTATTAACTCATTAGTCGAAGTTCTTCGTATTATCGCATTCTCTTTGAGACCGCGCCGGTGTTCTCGTACTTACGCTGCTACCCGCTTGCTTGTGGATTGGATCGAGAAAGGAGCCTGTCAGAGGCAAAGGGTGGTAACCAGGGGGAAGGGAGGTAGGAGGAGGAAGAGAAGAAGGAGGAGGAAGGTGTTTGCGAATGTAGAAAGAGAGAGAGAGAGAGAGAGAGAGAGGGATGGCATTGGAAACTACGATGGGGTTGGGTGAGTGGGTGATGGGTGATAGGTGGTGGTTGGTGGTAGTACGTAAAGGTAGTAGTAAGAGGAGTTTGCATGAGAGAGATAGAAGGAGGGACGAGAGAGTAGTATACAGTAAAAGGACGAAGAGAAAGATAGATGGAGTTAGATGGAGATAGGTAAAGGAAGGATAGGGGAGGGGGAGGAAGGGTTGCGAGGTGGTTGCACGCCCGGCATTGTTTCGAACAGTCGTGTACACGTACATACATCTATTTGGCACATAGGTAAAGCATCTTAGAGGCCGCGTAGAAGGGAACTCGCCGTCGGCGTTGAGGATGAGGGAGAAAGAGAGAGAAAGATTGAGGGGTGAAAAAGGGAGAGAAAGAGAAAGGTAGATAGAGAATACTACCGACAGCGCCAGTGCCAGAAGCACCAGCACCATCACCAGCAGTAGCAGCAATAGCAGTAGAAGCAGTAGCAATAGCAGCAACGGCAGCAGCACCACCAGCCAGCCATCTTGCCACAAACTTGACTCGACCAATCAGCGTCGAGGCTGTGGTCACCGTTGTATCCTCTCTCCCTCTCTTCCTCCCACCCTTTTCTCTTCACTTCTCTTCTCTACGCGTTCCCTCTCTCTCTTTCTCTTTCTCTATGAGAGTGTAGCACCCCCGCAGCACCACCTGCCAGCCAACCCTTTAATTCTAATCAATTTACTCTTGCGTGAGCCTCAACCTACCCGGCGTATCCTACCTTCACCTCTCTACAACTCTACCCTTTCCACTTTCCTCTACCTTCTTTCCCTCTCTCTGTCTCTCTCTCTCTGTCTCTTCTCTCTTTCTCTTTTTTTTCTTTTTCTTCTTCTTTCTCCCAGCAGAGCAACCTTTCACCTTCTCGAACAACCCTACTACATCTGATGACGGTATTACTCCGTGTGGACGCTTAGAACTTCCTCTAACCGTCTAAATAATTAACGTTCGAAGATTAATTGCTCCAAAGCTCCACAACTCTCTGCGTTTACGATTCTCTCGTGACCGATGTTCTCGTTACTTTTCATCCTGATTTACAACTTAATCGATTAACTAACGTTCCTCTCTTTCCTCATTTATTGTTACTACTTGCATACTTTATTTCACGTTTCAATTTGTTTCTTCTTTTTTTAGTTGACATAAAGAGAAATAGGGGAGGTAGGTAAGAAAAAGTGGGGTAGCATTGGGAAAGGGGGAGGTGATGGCAAACGATCAGGAAATAAATCGATGATGTCGTTTTGATCACAAATTCGTTTCGGGCATTGGCAGAGAGTAAGATCGGTTTAACGAGAGATTCGATCTTTGGTATAGTCGAAGAACGATCTTTTCTTTATATTCTTCTTTCTCTCGTTCTCTCTCTCTCTCTCTCTCTCTTTCTTTCTCTTTCTCTTTATGTCGACGTATTTCGATGTCTGATCGAGTGTGGGGATTCAGGGCGACGAAGAGAAATAGGTGGGTAGATCGATTTATTTACGTCGGCGATTGGAACTCGC
Source organism: Polistes dominula (assembly GCF_001465965.1). The sequence goes on from NW_015148970.1 coordinate 4,414,858, forward strand.
TCAAGAGACGACTGGGGTTTCTTCCCATTAATGTTCCTGAATACGTGGAAAAGGAGAGCTTTTTTTTTTACTGTTTTTTCTTTTTCTTTTTCCTCTTTCGTTTTTCTACTTTCTAACTTTAAAAAATATGAAAAGCAAAGACGAGAAGGAAAAATATCTCTCTTCTTTTAGAGATATTATAAAACGAATAATTTTTATTTAACTTAGTTATCAAAATATAATAAGGAATACGATAAAAACATTTTCATTAGATTCATATAACTATTATTCATTCATGCGAATAATTATTTTTTAATATATCTTACGTTTTTATTTTTATCTCTTTTCATTAGAAATTTCTTAATTGATAGAATCAATTTCAACGTAACGCGTTTCAATTGAATAATTTTAATCAATTTTTCTACGATCAAATTATTCATTAAGTTTTACTTGACATTAGTTAAGAAAAACAAGCAAACAAAAAATAGGAAAATATTTTCAACGATTGTTTTTCTCTTTTGTTCATCAAATTGGACTAAGATAAGCTAAGATCTTTAGGTATAAAAAAAAATGTAGTGACGTTAAATTAGCGTTTATAATAATTTAAATCGCTTTTATCCGCACGAAATATCATTAGCTGGGAACCAACCGAGGAAGTATTTTCTTGGCTCGCGTCGTACGTAATAAGCGGCGCGTGCACGTAAAACGAGTTCATCACCCTTTAAAAGTTCCTAAGCACCCTGGTTACGGGAGAAACCAGGAGGGAAGAGGGGGGAGGGGTTTGGGAGGGAGGTTGCTTAAGGTCTTAAGTTCTTGACTTGCTCACCTGTCGATGCGGAATACTTTCCTCCTAGTGAAAGACGTCATTTCGAATCACGTTTTCGAAAGTCAAAGAAAAGCAACCTGGGTGTAGAAAGAGACAGGAAAGAGTAAGAGAAAAAAAAGAAAGAGAGAGAGAAAATTATTAGGTAAAAAGGTTCTAGAAGCAAGCTAATCGTTGCAAAACGAGTAAAATGATTAAAAAAAATCCAATAAGAATATATAAGTTAATTATATATTAAAAATGAGCAAAAAAAGAGGAAGAAGAAAAATCAGTAATATATGATAAATGCATAAGAAAATGCATGCATGAGTGTGTGTGCGAATAAAATATTGATGAAATCAATATCGTTTTATTTTCAATCGTTTCTTCAAGCTTCCTTAATCTTATATATTAAAAAAAAAAAAAAAAAGAAAAAGAAAAAAAAAGTTAACATTAGATAATAAGAATAAGAGCTAATAATAGTGATCAGGTCGGTAAGACTCTTGATTCCGTATGAAACTACTTAATAAAGCAAATGACTGCGACTACGTTGCTCTTTTTTGCCTGTTTGGAGATGTACGGCTCTGGAAGGATGGACGAATGAGTGGGGGAGAAAAAAAGAGAAAGAGAAAGAGAGAGGAGGGAGATTGAGAGAGGGGTGAGAGTTTAAATGGGAAAAACTCTCGTATTCTTTCGTGTGGGTGTGCGAGATACGACCTGGAGGGTTGACTGACTGTGAAAAAGAGATAGATAGATAAAGAAGAGTAAACGAGAGAGTAAGAGAGAGAGAGAGAGAGAGAGAGAGAGAAAAAGGGACAGATCTATCGTGGATGAGAGGAATGGTTGGCCGATCTTTTTAGCAAGGGTGGATCTCTCACAGACGAGTTTGTGACACAACGACGATGAACGAACGAACGAACGAACGAACGAACGAACGACGATGACGACGAACGACGACGAACGACGATGACGACGACGACGACGACGACGACGACGACGACGACGACGCGTCGAGTGGTTTTCAAGCTAATAAAAAAATTACCCCGCCGCATGAAACTCGACGACGTATAAAACGTCGGTGAACTCGACGATTCAACTACCCTCCTACCACCTCCACCTATTCCACCCCCTATCTCCACCCTTAAACTCACCCACCCTATTACTCGTCGGTTCTCTTGCCGTTGCAGTCTTTGCTACTATGGCTATCTCATCCTCCCCCTTTTCCCCCTTTCCACTCCCCCTTCGCCCTTCTTTTACCAACCCACAACATGGGCCTCATTGAAAAAGGTGAAAGACCATAAGAGCTCGTCGAAACTTTTGTTTCATTATTAACGCACGTACATATTATACATATATATACATATATTCGAAAAGATATAGATAAATATGTGTATGGTTGATTATAATGTTAATTACAATATATATATATATATA
>NW_015148970.1:4417156-4448621 GCF_001465965.1 Polistes dominula
TTGTGTTGGTAATTATGACACAGTGGATTAAAATATACAAATTTCAAGTAAATAATTTTCTAATTTATTTCGACTATATATGAGAGTAAATTTTAAAAGTATATGGGTGATAATTCATTGACACGATGTGTTAAATAATTGTAAGCATTGTCAATAAGTAATAAAATTTAAAGAACACTTTACTATATAAAATTAGTTATATAAAATCAATGCTTTTAATTATTTCACTCAATCAATTGTTATAATCACCGATACAATTATGAAAATTAATTTGATAAATGACGAATAAGATTAGTTATTAGTTCGATTAATATAAGAAAATGTTTAAAATTTTCTTTTGTAATACTAATATTTGTTACATTTGTATAAATAACGTTTGTAGTGTTATTGTGTATGATTAATGGGCATAGAATGATGGTAGTAGTGATTAAATTGAAAAATGAGGAGTAAAGAAAAGGAGGTCGTCTTGAATTACAAACAATCGAGTCGTTGGAGGTGCTCTAGTAACTACTGAAATTACAGTATTACCTTCTGGCATTAATTAATGAAGCAAACTCCCTAAGGAAACGCGGACAATCGAAAAAAGAGAAAGAAAGAAAGAGAAAGAGAGAGAGAGAGTTAAAGAAAGTTCAATATTTGAGCCCTTTTTTTCTCTTCATTGACCGGAACGCGCTACTTCGGTTAAGTATGCCAAGCTACCAATTTGAAAAGGCAAATGATAAAATATATGTATTACAGTCGACATTCTTAGGAACAATATTGATATTGATCTTTGACAAATCGAAGAAGACTTAGTTATTAATGTTTCTCTCTCTTTCTCTCTCTCTTACTCTCTTTTTATACCTTTTTCACAATACTTTATCTTGGACTTTGTAAGAAAATTTTTTTAATTAAAAAACAAAAAAGAAAAAACACAAAAAGTAACGCTAAAGGAAGGAAGCATCATAGAAAAAATTTGTTCGTTCTGGTTCGGAATCGGTCAAACGTAAGAAAAAAAAAATAGAATAAAAGCAAAAAATTAATAAACGAAAAAAGAATGAAAGAAGAAAGGATGAAAGAAAAAAGAAATGTAAAAGTAGGTAGAGAGATTGGTAAGGTTTAAGAAGAAAAAAGTTCAAGTACGACATGAGAGAAAGAAAAAGAAAGAAAGAGAAAGAAAGATAGAGAGAGAGAGAACGAAGAGTTCAGTGAAAACGAGGAAAACTCGCTTGTCGTTTCTCGTTTCGATAATAACACGACGATTCTCGAAATCGTCGTCTGAGTTTTCAGGCCAACCCTCTTGACCGAACACGAGAGAACGAGAAAACGTATCTAGGGACTGGCAAGTGCAACGACGACGGCGACGACGACGACGACGATGACGACAACGACAACAACGACAACAACGACGACGACGACGACGACGACGATGTCGACGAAAGAGAGATGGAGTAAAAAAAAAAAGAAACGAGGATGGAAGAAGAAAAGAAAAAGAAAGAAAATGGTAGGACGGGAGAAGAGGAGGAGGTGGAGAAAGAGGAGGTAAATTCTAAGCCCGAGATTCTCCATCCGTTGGGGAGTGTACCCCTGGTGCTAATTAAAAACCGCACCACGTGTCTTTCCATGCCATGGTTACGAAAAATAAACGGAAAAAGATCTTTTCAACTCTGTCCGCACACTCGTGCCCTCCTCCGTTGACTTCCACTTCGTCTTTCTATCTTTCTTTTTCGCACGTCGTTTTCTCTTTCTCTCTCTTGGTCTCTTTTTCTCAGTTACTCACTCCCTTTCGGAGCACCCTACGCCAGCTTAATTATCGTCCAAGTGTTCTTTAAAGAGCGAATTACACGCTCGATGTTTACCGCACGCTCGAAGCTTTTCATTCGTTCCTCTTTCTCTCTCTCTCTCTTTTTCTCTTACTTACTCACTCACTCACTCATTTACTCACTCTTTCTTTCTTTCTTTCTCTCTTACTCTTTTTCTCTCTTTGCTTCCTCTTTCGTTGTTTTACATCTGTATTTCTTTGCACCTCAGCGGAGAAAAAGAGAAAGAGAAAGAGAGAGAGAGAGAGAGAGAGAGAGAGAGAGAAAGAGAGAGATATGATCGACTAGTAGCAGTTTTTCTTTTACGCCTGGAGAATTTTTTCCCTTCAACAATTTTTTCCCGCATCTGCGTTCTCGCACAGTTACGCATCGGTACCGTGTACCTACTATATGCCACACGTGCATTTTTAAAAAAAACCCCGAGGAAAAAGCTTTCCGCGAATAGTGTGTTATTCTTGATCCTGTAAGCAAACCCACCTTCCTTCGCTGATCTTTGCAAGAAACCTTGGGTGAGAAAAAAAAAGAGAGAGAGAAACTGGAAAGAACGTAAGAGAAAGAGGGTAAATTTCTTTCTCAAGTGTACGAGAGAAAATCGCAATTGAAAAGCTTTGCTATTTCGTTCAATTCTGAATTTCCGTGAACGTTTTCGTTTCTTCTTTTTCGTATTCTTTTTCTTCCTCTTATTTTTTCGAAAATTTCTTTTTTTTCCTCATCGAGAAGCACGATTTACCTCGACGCAAGCGTATGCTTCTGTCTCTCTCTTTTTTTTTCTCTCTATCTGAATTTTTTTCTTTTTGTTCGTCTCGTTTCGCAAGCGTCGATTAACGCGAGCCTTCGGTATTGTTCTCGGTTTTACGAATTTCTACCCTCTCGTCGTGTTCTCCCTTTCACTGTTTTTTTTTATTCTTCTTTTTTTTTTATTCTCTTTTTACCACGACGCTCTTGCTTTTCCTTATATTTCGACTTGGGACGATTTTTTCGTCAGAAAAAACAAGAGAGAGAAAGAACATACGATTAGAGGTAAATAACGTGGAATGGTAAAATTTCTCGTATCTTTTTTTTTCTTTCCCTTTCCTTTCTCTTCATTCTCCTTCTACAAATTAATATACGAATACATCGAAGGTCGACAAAATTTCTCGATTACGTTTTGTCTTAACCCAAAACGTGCGAGTTTTTACGTACACGTGTGTAGCCCTACTTAATTGTCGCCTTTTTCTTAATTATTTTTGCTTCTCGATAAAAATTAAACGAATTTGTGATCGTACGATTGGTAGGATGGCTAATCTTACTGCTGTACTAAAATAATAATAATAATATTAATGAAATTATATTGGTGATATGAAAATGAAGAAAAAAAATGTTGGTTTATGTTAAAACACTATTAAATCGTACTGACTTTATCCACCAATGAGAAGGATTAATAATGAATTTTTCAAGCTCCGGGTCAAACTCGTCTAGAAGACCATTGAGACTCCCTTTCCAGCCACTTCCGATAGGATATCTTCCTGGGCTGCTTCATCGATTCGACATCATCGTGACAAAAGAAAAGGAATGGAAAATAAGAAAGGGAAAACGGGAAACGAGAAAGAAAGAGAACGAGAGAGAGAAAGAGAGAGAGATAGAAAGACACTAACAGAAATAGAGAGATAGAAAGAGAAGTTCGATGAACAAAGCTTTTAACTGAAAAAGGAAGAAAGATAATAGAAAAAGAGAAATGCAAGTTTCTCCCCCTTTTGAAGTCCGTCGTCCTGTTTTCTCGTTTCGCCCTCCATTCGATTTTCCACCATTTCCCGATCGTCCGCTCCACCCCCCTTGAACGTCTCGTCCATTTCCATCAGTCTTCGGTGACGTTTATACTTTTGCGAACGGACCCCCTCTGAGCTCTTTCCCTATTTCTATCTCTTTTTTCTCAAGGGTGGTACTGATCGAGAGGAGGGTAGGCGTCTTTGAGACGTGTCTTGAGAAGAAGAAGAAGAACGAACAAACGAACGAATAAGACGAAGTAGTAGTAATAGTAGTAGTAGTAGTAGTAGAAGAAGAAGCAGAAGAGGAAGAAGAAGAGGAAGAAGAAGAAGATGGAGAAAGCTTCTACAAGGGGTGAAAGACGAAGAAAGAGAGATGGTAACGGCCACCATCGGTCGGGGTCGAAGTTACCCTCGAGAGAAGGGTCTTCTACTGATATATTGCTTCACCCGCAACCCTCATGCGCCCTAAACCATCCCTTACAGCCGCCATCTTGAGGGAGTCCCACCTACTCTTGGTTTCTCTGTCTCTCTCTTTATCTAGCATCGACTGTGGCCTACACATACATATACACACACACACGCACATATATATATATATATATATATGTATAGAAATATATGTGTATTCTACCACCCCCGATCGAAAATCCCGTTAGACTTATACGAGCTTAGCCCGTCCATTTTGACGAGGGAGTGCGTGCCATCTCTCCTTCCCTTTCGTCAAACTTTCCGACGTTCTTTTTTCTTTTGCTTCTACTTTTCTTTTCTTTTCTTCTATCCTTTTCTTTTTTTTTGTTCTCCTTCGACCCTCCATAGAAATGGAACGTTATTTTTCTCATGGCCCTCGCCAAATGTCGCATGATATTCTCCTTTCTTTTCTTTTTTTCTTTCGTTTCTCTAGAAAGTAGCTTTTTTAATATTGGCTAGTAAAGTTAATAAACGTTTTCTTTTCTTTTTTTTTAAAGGGGAAATATATGTTCGATAAGAAAATGAATCGTAAACTTTATTTTAATTTGGAGTGGATATTTTTTTTGTATCGGTTTATATATTTGATTCTATAATTGTTCGTTTAAAAATTGACCAAATCACAGTTTTCATATCCCCTTGTTTAAAAGCAAGATTACTATCTCGAATAATCGGAATTATTCCTTGAAGAAATTAGAATAATCCGAGAGAGGAACAAAGGAGATTTAATCACCTATAGAATGAACGACGAGTTGATACTACGAATAAACCTATTGTAATGAAGCTTGTATTCCGTTTAAACGATCACCAGCAGTGGCTTTTCATTTTAATGTTTCCAAACGTTTTATAAGCACCGATATCAATGATCTGGAAAACACAGATAATTCATTTTAATATTTAACAGTTTCTTTTATATTACTTAAAATGATAAACAATTCACCCCCCCCCCCCCAAAAAAAAGAAACATGCGTGTAATTCATGTAAATAGTAAATAAATAAACATTTGCAATTCGTAATACGATAAACGATTTAGAACAAATTGTTTATATTACAATATAATTTATTTATATATTTGTTTGGTAGATTCGTAATTTTCAAAAACGATAGACTGCGATTAAAAGAAATTTAACGAAGTGAAGTCACACGAGCATTGGTGTTAAAATTTGTGGGTGTTTCAAGTTTATTCTAGGAATTTCTCACTAAGGGTTGATAAGTCAGTATACTATCGTACCATTTTCAACCCCTCGAACATCATGACCATACCAGTGTTGGTCCATCTTCCAGAAGGGTAGAAAAGGGAAGAAGTAGAAAGTGCATTTTTCGAAGTCCTAGCATGCTACGAGGATTTACCCTCTCTGAAAGAACGGGGACTACTCTTCTTCTGTACTTCGCATTCTCCCACATTGTCGTAGGATTTGATTATGCAAAGTAGAACCGGCTGGCAGCAGTAGCACCATCACCATCACCACCATCAGACCGTTTCCATTTCTTCTTTCGTTTCTTTCTTCTTTACTTTTCTATTCCTGTTCTCTTCTTCTTCTTCGTTTTCTTCCATGTGCTGCTCTCGAGCACGTACACAATTCGACCAGCCAAGGTTGGTGACTCTTGATGGCAATGCCATCGAGTATTAAAAGGATTCAAGATTATTGAAAGAAAATTATTCCCATGCATTTTATCCGATCCCCACGAATTATTCCAATGTATTACCATGGTTGAGTTTATATTGAAGGATTAGATGAAATTAAAGTGGATTGTAGTTTCGTTCCTTTTTTACATTAGTTGGACAGTCAACTGATCAGCATATCTAAACAAAATAATATTATACAAAATAAATATATTATGTTTAATAAATTAAATGATTATATATGTAACATAATTCATTAGTAAATCTAACAGATATATTTTAATCATCGATATAAAAAACGATTTGATATAATCCTAGGCAATCTCTTTTCAAAGTATCTAACCAAAGCGTCATATTTAAATTTCAAGTAATCCGTAAAGCAAACTCATTCGTTTTCCCTAGCATTTCGGCAACGTGAGTTTAGATGGAATCCCTTGGAAGGATATTAACGAAAGGAGGTTGAGTTTAGGTAGACAGATACGTCACTGAATTTGAATACTGTCGATTTTCGATTGTTGCGAATCACGCACGAGGAACGTGTCAAACTGTAGCAACGATCGTTCGACAACGTTCAAGCTATCGAAGAAAGGAGTATATTCAGAGAGAAAAATCAAAGGGATAAAAAAAAGAAAAAGAACGAAAGAGAGAGAGAGAGAGAGAGAGAGAGAGAGGAAAAAGAAATAAAAAAAAAGAAAAGAAAAGATGTATATAATTTGGGACCCTGCCGGCAGCTGCGTGGGTCCCGATATGCAAAAAAGGGGTTGCTACCAGGAATTAGAATATCCTCGTGGTCTCATTTGAATTTCAATCTCTCTATCTTTCTCTCTCTCTCTCTCTTTAGCTACGCGGACACTTTTCGGTAATGTCTAACCCCCAAGGGATCTCGAGTAGGTATCTACCTACCTATGATTCTCAGGTAACTACTACTGTAAAAAGGGTTGCGTACGAAAAGCTAAAAGAAGAAGAGAGAGAGAGAAAGTAAAATTAGGGGTGGGGGGAGAAAAAGAGAGCACACGGTGTCCCATTAAAAAATTCTTTCGCTACCTGAACGGGTATATGCGTGGCGTACCTCATTAGAGCCGCGTTAAACTCTAAATCCGGAACAACGGTATTCTACCCTTTTCTACTACCCTCTCTCTCTCTGTTTTTTTTCTATCTTTGATTTGATACTACGAGGGATCACGAAATGTAACGTTGATGTGTCGATTGATATTTCATTCGTTGTTTAATTTATTTTCAAAATTTTTATATTCAATTATCTGATTCGTTTTATTTGAAATTTGTAATGTTTAGTACGTGTTTATTTGTACTTTTTTATTATTTGAAAAATTTTGGTTTATTTCATTTTACAAAATTTTAAATTAAACATCATCATCGTTTTATTTTATTACGTAATTTTAAAGTAAAATTTGTGTTTATTATGTTCGATAATTTATGTTAAGTAAAATTTGTATTTGTTTTCCTTTTTCTAATAATACAACGTTAAAAATTTACAACAAATTTAATTAACAATTTTTAGAGAATATTACTGTGCACGTTATTATTCAAAAATAATTATTGATATCGTTTGATTATTTCTATATGTTTTTATTAATTTTTTTCTTACAGTAAACCAAGTATCGTTTGTAAGAAAGAAAATAGATTGAATATGGATGCCACATCGTAGTTTCTTCAAAGAAGGACGAAGAAGAAGAGAGAAAGCTCGTTGAAGTTCCATCGTGTGTAACGAAGAAACATTGCTCTTCTGTGCGAAAACTAGCAATCAACAAACAGTTTTGCTGTTCGCCATTCTCGTATCGTTGTTGTTGTCGTTGTGTGGCATGCACGCGAGTAAAGAAGACACGCGAAAAGGGAGTGCCAGGAAGATGGTAACCGAGGGGGGAGAAGAGGAAAGCAAAGGGAAGAGAAAGAGAAAGAGAAGAAAGGAGGGTTGAAAGAGAGGAGAAGGAGGAAAAAGTGACGAAGAGCAGAATGAGAGGAAGGTATGTGTTAGAGGATAAGACGGGAAGCCATAGCCCGAGGTCTTTCCTTCTGTATAGAGAAGAGGAGAGGACGTTCTATACGTTCTTCACTTTCTACTGACGAGGGAAGGATCCTCAATCCGGAAATTCAAAAAAAATTAGGAAACTTTCGGTATACGTAGAGTATATATATATATGTGTGTGTGTGTGTGTGTGTGTGTGTGTATACGTTACGCAATATTTTTTTCCATTGATACACTCAAATTCACTTCGAGGGAGATAAAATTGACCCACGGAATGAATATTCGATTATTTTTTGATTTTCATTTTTATAATTTGTACAATTTTGAAAAGATCAACGTGAAACTGTTTTACGTTAATTTATTTATTTATTTTTCGTTATTATTAAAAGTGCTATTTGGTAAGAGATTTAATAATTTTTTTTCTTTATATATTGTGAACAAAGTTTTATAGGAAAAGATTTATAATTCTTTTTAAAAATACTTTTTATCTTCACGTGAAATCTCAACTCAATAATTTAAATAACATTTAGAAACAGAATAATAATTTATTTTGGGATACTAAATAATAGTTTAACGATGTTCCCCTCGATTATCAAACAAAATTTTGCAACTTAATTATATTTTGTTGTGCAGAAACGAAGAAATGATTTTTAGTAAAAATCTTACATATTTTTCCTATTATTTAAAATTTACGAATTAGAAAATTAAAATGTAAAACAATTGTAAGTTTCTTAATTTTTTAAATCTTTTGTTTTAAACAATTTATCCTTGAAAGCGTTGTAACAGTTGATATCACAGAGAGAAAAATATAGAGAGATAAAGAAAGAGGAAGATGATACTAACTTCTCTTCTCTCCTACTATTTTTCTGAACCCACCCTTGGGGTCCCCAGAAGAAACCACGTAACCACCCTTATTTTCAACGATAAAGTCAACGATTTCGATTGGTCGGCCCCCGGCTGTGATTTCGAGGTCGTTCATACACGCGTGTATTTTTTCCGGGATTTAGAATACAGGAGTGAAAGATAAAAGAAGAAGGGGTGAGTAAACGAAAGATAAGAAGAAAAAGACAGAGAGAGAGAGAGAGAGAGAGAGAATAGGGTGTAACTCGAATCGAGAGAAAAAGGAGACATTTATCGTTCTTTAACGTAAGCTCGATTTCCACGGTGACACTGAGAAAAATCTGTAAACGTCTCTCGTTTTCCTACCCCCCATTTTAGATTTCTTTCTTCCCCATCCCCCCACGCTTCTTTGTCTTACCCCCTTCCACTCTACCACTTTTTTTTTCTTTATCGCACACCTGTATTACGTTTGTCACGTATTCGTCGCAACTTCGGACGTTTATACGCGTCGCCTATAACTTTTCAATATGTATTAAAGCATTTTTCTACGACTTACGAGTACCATGGTATTATGGTTACATGTATTATACATATATGTATATGTATATACATATCCACATCCATTTATAGGTAGCTAGGCAACTTCTATCGCGTGTATCTCGATATCGAAGATTTATATATCGGCTTTAGATTTCTTAAAGTCAATGTGTCTTTCTAGCAACGAGACGACGTATTTTTCTTTGAAAACTCATAAAACGCTTGCCGTCTTGAAGAAACAGACGTAGAAAAGGAGAGAGAGAGAGAAAAAAAAGAAGAAAGTATCCTCTCATCCTCATAGTCGATTCGATTACTTGATCCAACTATTACCATTACTACTTATTTACTTACTTACTTACTTACTTACTTATTTACTTATTTACTTATTATTACTACTACCATCACTCTACTATTACTTACAAGGACAGTTCTTATCGGATACGCTAAAGATTTTCAAAAGTTTAACCAGTCAAGTAGTCGTAAAACTTTCCAACCAAGATTTACAAGGTAAAATTTTAGGGATTCCAAAAGTGCGGAGACAGATTTTTGGCGGTAACTGTACGCAATAGGGATAACATCACGGTCCGTCAAGAAACTCGTAAGGATTCAAGAGTATAAGAGAGAGTGTATGTGTATGTGCGTGAGTGAGTGAGAAAGATGAAAGATCGTATATGGACTGTGAGTTTACCCGTCCTCGTAGTTGTCGTCTACATCTCTCTCTCTCTCTCTCTCTCTCTCTCTCTCTCTCTCATTCTCGTGTACCGTCAACGTCCTCATCTACGACTACTACAACTACGAGTACGAGGATGGAGAAAATTTGGACCATCATAGATGTGCTCGTTCCCGGACTTGGAAGCATCTCGTTCGTGGCACATCTTGCAGTGGCTGCACGCCTGGAAAGTTCTGCCCAAGCTCCCTCTGCCCGACTTACACCTTCAACCCACTCACCCAACTCCCTAAACCTCTCCCTCTTCTTCTCTCTCTTACTAAGTCCCTCCCCCTCCCCCCAACCCTTCACGTAGCCCCGGGGATTTTGGTTAGAATATTGAATCTCGCAGAGTGGAGGCGCTGTAACGAGCACACCACCGCCAGACAAGCCCGACCAACGTTTCGTATCCTCCACCTCCTCTTCCTCCTCCTCTTCTTCTTCTTCCTTCTCTTCCTCCTTCTATTCCTCTTCTTCTCTATTCCTCTCTTTCTCCTTCTCTTCTCCCTTTTACTTAGGGCATACCGGGTCGTGGCTTACGAATGAAATAATCTACTTCCTCAAGGAAACATACGTTTGGTTTGGATAGGTAACATCTACGAGGGACTTTGAAACACATTCGTGTGTCTTTTTGACCGATCTAATGAAATCCTGTGGTTTGACTACTTAATGTATGGTTTTCATCCATTTCTAATTGAAATTATTTGAGATTAATTGGACTTTTGTTAGATATTATATGAGTATTTTATGTGAGTATTATTTTATGGGATAAATGTAAAAAAGATTTCTCTTTGGAAAAATGATATAATAGTTTTGTATTAGAGGAAGAATTACGTTGTATCTATGTCATCTATATTATTGATACTTACTACTGCGGATTTTATAACAGAGTTTCAAGTAGTAACGGTCACTGAGACCGACAAGGGTTTTATCGTTTTAGTTGAAACTAATATAAACAAAATGAAATAAGTTATTACATTTAAATAAATATATGATTTTTAATAAGATAATAAAATGAATATAATATAAATTAAATTACATAATCTACAAACTATAATCGCGATCTCGTACGTGAATAAATTTATTACTTTTCGTATCGTCAACACGATTTTATATTACTTTTTTTGTTACAACTTTTACGAAACAGATTCAACAATAATCGGATTGAAAAAAAGGGGATAAGACATAAAATTAAATTTTAATGAAGCATAGCGTGACGACGCCAAGGATGAAATATGTAGAGAAACGTTTGGAAGACACTTTGTATGATATACGAGGGTCAGGCCATGTTTCCGCCTGTTTTGACCACCGAAGAGGTTGGGGCTGGGCCGCACGCCCAAGGTCAACGGATGACCCATCCAGGGCACACCGGTCATGCCCTGAAATTTGGCGCAGAAGGGGACACTCAGCACGCGCCCATCCTTTTATGACCAAAGGTAAAACGGGACTGGTTGGTTACTCGTGCAGATCATCCTACTGGTCAAAGAAGTCCAAATTATTGGGACACGTTCGGAGAGTGGTCCTTATTCTTGTCAGGTATATATACACACATATATATCTACTAACATAGTAAGTATTCTCTATCTTTCTTTCTATTTTCAATGAAATATGGGTCGTGGTAGAAGTTTTCAACGATCTTGTACCGGATCGAAACTATTGTCGAATACGTATGTACATAATATTATATACGAATGGCCATCACCTGCACGCCATTTTTAAAGAGAACCCACCAAGTTGTATAGTTACTATTTCAACTAGCCAATCACGTTAAAAGTCACTCCTATCTCTCTTTCTATCTTTCTATATATATATTTTCTTCTTTACAATAGTTACCGAAATTTCGACGACTTCATTAAAAGTATACCTAACGTGAAATAGTTTCATCGTCTCTCGTATAAAATGTCTTTCATTTGGTTGAATAGAAATAGAAGATGGTCCCTAGTCTTTTTTTTCTTTTTTTTTGGAATTTTATCGAGAAAAAAAGTCTCCTTGTGACTGGTCTCGTTCGATCTCAACAATACGTTATCGCTCGGTTAGCTTCGAAGTTGAGACGATGTATACATCATCGTCGATATTATGTAAAAAAGAGCGTGCATTACGCGAGCTCGTGCACGCTGATAGATTTTCTTCTGTATATGGTTCGTATACTACTACTACTACAATATAAAAGAGTATTTTTATGTGTATATATATATATATATATATATGTGAGTGAGGGAGAAAAAAAGAGAGTATATCGACGGCAAAATAAGGGATGGATCGCCGTGGGAGGGTGTCTTTACACGAGGGATGCTTCGCGAAGCCATAGACGTTCCGTTGCTCTCCATCCATCCGTCCTCGTCCGCACGACGAGAACCACCACTACCATCATCACCACCACCACCACCACCATCACCACCACCACTACCAGCATCACAACCACCACCACTATCACCGCCATCCACCACCTACCTACCTACCTACCTACCTATCTACCCCAACACACACCACTCTCCCGCTTACTCGCCACCCCTCGATATTAAAAATTTCAATATCCTAGCCCCAGGGGTGGAAAACACATAATGTATTCAGGTGACGTCCCGGCCATTCTATCGGCGAGAAAAACGTACAGTTTTTCGTACGAATCGAATCCCTTCTTTCCTATACCACGGAATCATTCTCTATCTCTACCCTTTTATTCTTTTTTCTCATTCTTTTTTTTTATGTAACCCCTCTTTCTCGCTTTTATTTATTTTAACATTTTTATAAAGCGAATTCCCTGAAGCAGACGGATGATCTTTTGTTTCTCTCTCTCTCTCTCTCTCTTTCTATTTGTCTCATTCGTATATGTAAAACAAGAGAGATGACTCGTTATCCAACATGGTTCGTGGTTCCTGATATGTTACTCGTATAAAAAGTAAAAACAAAAAAAGAAAAATAAACGAACGAAATAAAAAGATATAAATAAAGAAAGATACAAGTGGTATGTATGATTACATGTGGTAGATTTAAATTTTAGTTGGTACGATATGAAAACACGAGATTTGTGATGGAACGAGAAGAAGTAGGAGAGAGGAAGAGTTTGAATTCTTTTGGAAAAGAAGCGGACGATTTCACCCTCTCTCGATCGAACTTCCGTCTGGCTTCGAAAAGAAATTCGATCATCGACAACCACTGAGGAACTTCCTGTAGGTGGAATGGCGTTAACGGGGAAGATACGATTTCGTTCCACTTGCACACTCTCTCTTTCTCTCTCATTATACTATCTATCCATCTATCTCTCTTTCTACGCGTATCCGGTGTACCGATAAGACTGAAAAGGGGAAGGAATGGGTGAGTGAGAGGAAAGGAAGAAGAAGAAGAAGAATAAGGGAGAAGGAGGGTTATAGGACGAAACAAAGAGAAATTGGCGGAAAGAGAGTTTGCGAGATCGAAAAAAAAAGGACGAAATAGGAGAGTTTCAGAGGGTGGAGTGAACGTTTGCGGACCACGGGTCTAAACAACTTAACGATAAAATTTATAGTTCCGTAGCACGCCCACCACCACCCTTGGAAACCCTTCGGGTGGTTCGTTCGGGATGCTCGCTATGGAGGTGGAGACGAAAGAGGAGGAGGAGGAGGTGGTAGCAGTGGTAGGTAGTGGTAGTAGTAGTGGTGGTGGTTGTTTGTGATGGTGGTGGTAGTGGTGTGGAGGAGGACTCAACTGTGCACGGGACGGAAACGGGAGAGGGTAGAAGGGACCTCAGCCGTACATAGGAGGTCTCTTGTACAGGACTTTTACCCTGCAGAGTTGCGTCGTAATTTATGGATGCCGTTCCCTTATCCGCAGGATACGAACTCAACTCTCCCCACACGTTTGCTGTCCCTCTATCGATCCTATATAACACGAAACCAACGGGTGTCCGAAAAGTAACGTTTTCCGATCAGCCACACGAATGTATTATTGCAAACATTTTTTGTAATAAATCAAAATAAAATTAAATACTAATTTATTATTATTATTATGAAATATAATTTTACTTCCAGACGAATTCATACTTAAACTAAAAATCTATCGAATAGTAATAGCATTTATTTAAATCATAAATAATTTATATCATTCGATTATATTCATCTTAAGTATTCAATTATTGATTGTTATTTAAAAAGTATGATCAAAAATTATTGTAAAATTAATTATTACGCATGATTAAATTTCAAAAGAAATATGAAAAGATATAACAAAGATTCTAGTATATCAAATAAAATAATGAAAAGAATCTTTTGATCGAGAGATCTTTTTGGATTAATATAGATCGGAGTATCACCCGTTAGGTGGTGAAACACACCCTGTACAGAAATGCTTGGTTTGCCGGTGCGCTGGCGTGCTCTTATACGTGCAGAAGGTAGCAAAAGCTCGTGTGTCCGTATCCCGTGTGTGTGTAGTCCACCCTCGAGGGAACGTAGTGCTATGGAGAGAGGATGAGGGATGGAAAGAGGGAGGGAGGAAGAGAAGAAGAGGAGGAGGAGGAGAAGAAGAAGAAGAGAGGAGTTGTAGGAAGAGGACGAAGAGGAAGAGAAGGAGGAAGAGGAAGAGGAGAATGACGAAAACGAAAGAGAGAGAGAGAGAGAGAGAGAAGTATAGTACGTAGAGGCCCGTCTTATATTGATTTCTGTCCACGCCACCCCCAACGGGTCTCTCCTCAAGCTCTGCGAGTCAGGCTATGCTACGGGTAGGAGGTGGCAGCAGGTGTGGGTGAGTAAAAGAGAGAGGGAGAGAGAAATAGAAAGAGAGAGAGAGGGAAAGAGCTCGCCGCACTTTCGATGGGAGAAGCCCTCGGGGGTGGCACTCTGTCACATTCAACCCCCGACCGCCGTCGGCAGCCCCCCATTCAAATAACAGGCATCGCTGCTTTGGGATGGAGGACGTGGATGGGGTAGCAGGGTGAGAGAACGAGTAGAAATACTAGAGAGAGAGAGAAAAGGAGAGGTAGTAGTGGGGTGGTTTGCGTGGTGTGGGGTGGACGACGTCGACGACGACGACGACGACGCCGATGGAACGAGCCGAAGGAGGGTGGACCGGGGGTGAGTTTCGTCCGGTCGAAGCACACCTCGATCGATTGGGCTTGTCCATGGGGTGGAAGAGCCTCCTCCTACCTATCCTCTCTTTCTTTCTCTCCTTCTCTTCTTCTCTTCCTACTTTCTCCTCTCTTCCGTTTGCTTCTAACTCGGCTTCATGCGTGTGTATGTGTATGTATTCGCGTGTATGTGTATGCGTGCGTGTGCGCGCATCTATCTAACTCTCTCTCTCTCTTTCTCTCTTTCTCTTACTCGTACGTACGTGCATGCCAAGGGGTTACCATGGCAACTTCACCCTCAGCGCGGGGGTGAAACGCCATTGGCCGGCGCAAGGGCCTCGACCGATCGTGGCACATCCCTACACATACGCGCGCGCGTGTACTTCAGATAAAGAGGGGGAGAGAAAAGGGAGAGGGAGTATGAGGGAGAAAGAAAGACGGAGAGAATAAAGTGCGCGCACGTGCACGTGCATTCGCGCTCGCCACTTCTATTTCCGTACTTTTCTCTGTCCACGATGACGACGACGACGACGACGACAACGACGACGAAGACGACGACAACGACGACAACGTCAACGATAACAAGAGATAGAAAAGGACAGATAATCTTTATCTCTTTCTTTCTCTTTCTTTTTCTTTTTATATGAGAACTCTCTATTCCTATGACTGCTACTACTGTGAGAGTTTCTGCCATCGGTTCGACTTATTTTCGATAACCACCACTACCACTAACATCAATCGTGTCGTCCAAGATGAAATCTTCATGCTCTTTATGCTCGAACTATCCAGAAAATGTTTTCTTTTCTTTTTTTGCCAAAAATTCTTCATCCCTTCTTATTCTTATTTTTGAACGTGTTGTAAGCGGATTTAAAATGGTCTCTTTATTATTTCTTATAAATATTCATTGTTCAAAATATTGTAACGTGTTCGTGTAAGTGTTCAAGTATATATATCGTTCGTATTGAATTAGTATCTTTTACAATATGATTTAACTTAATCAGATATGAAGTTAAGCGTATTATAATAATCGTTTATAGAACAAACTCTCTCTTCTCGAGATTTCGATACTACACACTTTCTCGTCACTTGAATTCTTTTTTTCTCTCTTTTTGTTTCACGCCCCCCTCGCCACTCTTTCTCTTCTAATTTTAACTAAACGTAAGTGGTAGAAAGTTTATAAACTTCGGGGTATGCCGAAGTTAATCTATCCGTTAGAAATTCCATAGAATCTTCGTTACTTTTTATTTTAACCCGATTCTATCCGTGTTCCTTCTATTTTATAGTCATAATAAAATGAAAACACGCATAAGCATGCTGTCATAAACTTCGTGGCACATCACTCTCTCTTTCCTTCTCATTCCTTTCTCGAACACATTCTAGTTTATATTACAGATTTTTTTTTCCTTAAATATTTTCACGATGGAATTTGTAATTTCTGTAATAACGAGAACAATATTTTTTGTTATTTAAAAAAAATTTATTTTTATGACAAATAAAATAAAAAGAACAAAAAATCTAATAAATAAACACTATAAAAATGTTCGATAATAATAAATAAAAAAGATAATAATTTAAGAATTTAAAATCTAATATCTTTTATAAAATTGAATATTAACAAAAAAATATTTGTAACAGTGAACTTGAATAATATAAAATCTTTCTGTTACGTTATGACAAAAATGTTCTTTTTAAAGATACCAAAAATTTAAAAGAAAAATCTGCAAAAAAAAAAAGAAAGAAACAAGAAAAACAAAAGAAAAAGGAAAGTAATAACGATATCGTATCGTTAGTCGAAAGTAACCCGAAATCGCGACGGCGTTAGTTTTAGGTGGTGGAAAACGAGAGGAGTGAAACAGCGGAAGTCATAAAATAATTTAACCCACTTTAAGAAGAAAATTAACAGAATGGCGAAAGTCTTTAAGATTCCCCGCGACCGGCTTTCCCCGTTCCACGTTCTCGGAGTACGCCGCGGCTGTGTTCTCACCCCCGTAACCCTCTGTCTCTCTCTCACTCTTTCTTTCTCTCTTTACCTCCTTCCTTCCCCTCGATAGCAGCAGCAGCTAGCAACCTTACTCTCTTATTCATTGAGCAGTCACCCCCACCACGAGACAGCACTTTCTTCATTGACTCTTTCTTTCCACTACGCGAGCGTACTACGCCTTCTTTCTCTCTCTCTCTCTCTCTCTCTCTCTTTCTTTCTTTCTTTCTTTCCTTCTTCTTTCTCTCTCTTGAAAACGGTGCTGCACCAAGCTGCCGCGACTCTTCTGTTTTTTCTCTAATTATGAATGAAAACGTCGTTGAAGCACGCTGAACCGACTTAAAGGTGGTAGCGAAGTAGTAGGAGTTTGAGGAGGGGTTGAAGTAAGAAGAGAGAGGGGGTGCAAGAAGAAGAAGAAGAAGGGCTGGGTCACCACCACCACCACCACCACCTCCTACCGGTTCTTCTTTCTTTTTCTTTCTGTTTCCTTTCCTTCGACACCAGCATCACCACCCTAACTACCTCCCACCCGCCGCACAACTCAAACTCCTTCTTTCGTTTTCTCTTTTCTTTCGTCTCGACCGCGACGAGCCGACTAATAGCGATACTTTAAGTTTCTTCCTTAAACTCTCCCGTTACTTTCTAACGTCTGAGCGAACATAATCGCTTCCTCTCGTCTTACCTAACAACGGAGAAATTTCTTTCTACGAGTACCCGATAACTTTCTCTTTTATATTCATCTCTTTTTTTTTCTTTTTCTTCCTTCCTTCTTTTTCTTTTTCTTCTTATTCATTTCTTATTTTTTTTCTTTTCTTTCAATTTACTTTCTTTTTACGCTTCCGTTTATTACTCATTGTCGGGATAATATTTTTCTCGTTTATCTCATATTATAAAAATTATTTTTCTGTTACAAAATAATAAATAAAGTTACTATTTTGTTTTCTTATTTAGAATTATTCGAATTTTCGATGAATTTCGAAGGAAATATTATCTTCTTCTTTACGAGCAATAAATTTCTGGATATTTGACCGAGTGTTTTATACGATAATAGATTTAAAATTTATGACTAAAGGAGGGGGGAGAATTTGTTTACGACAATAATTCAAACTTCGATTCAATTTCAATTATTTTTCCAAATGTTTGTTCGTATTAAACTTCAATCGATATATTAGAAGGAAAAAAGAAACAAAAATGGAGATACAACATTGACAAAGTTACTTTTTAACGTTTGATAATGTTAATTTATATTATAAAATTTTAAACATTTATTTTAATCCATGGTCGACTAATATACTTATAATCCTAACACATATATGGTAAGCATATAATTTGTATATATTGTTTCTCTGAGAGAAAATTAATTGACGTAGTTTGAATTACTAAAACGTAATATAGTTTCAGAATAATAATTCTACAACGTTTATATCAAAAATCCTACAAATATATCAATCAATCAAAAAGTTGTATTTTTTAATTAACCCTTTTAATCGTTTATATATATCATAAATATACGTTTATTTATATTTTAACATAACACATAAATGCAAAGTCAGCTATTAACGGATTAAAAAAATTAGAAACATAAAATATCGAATAAAATTAGGATAAAGTATAGATCGAAAATGACGTGTTTGAGATAGTTCGAAAAGGAAATTAATCACGTTGACGTATCATCATAAGCGTTTATCGAAGGACAGGCACAGAGGGAAAGGTTCAACGTAAAGACGTCCGCTCTCATCGTCTACTAACGAACGGTTTACCCGATGCCAATGCATGCGGGAGCATAATTAATTTCCTCGCGTTTAAACGCTGCACCCGTACTGTACCGCATCGTACCGGTAAGATGGTACCGTCGTAACAGCACGGCGACTAATTAGCGAACTTATCGGATTCAAGCCGAATACGGTGAACGTCGAAGGATTATCGAGGACGAATGGATTTCGTCGATATCAGCCTCAACGGTTAAATATTCAAATCTATCAACATTGACGACTGCCAAAATGAAAACTCTGTCGTTTATTGCTATACCTATATTAATATACATATATATTATATATTACAGTTTATATAGTAGTATCGTTAACCTATCAAATTTTCAAACGATATATATTTATCCTAATTTAAGGATAGGGGTATATGTTGATAAATATTTTATTAATACGTTTGTTCTAATTCAACTTTGAATTATAATACTTTGTTTTAAATAATTATTTAATTATTTTCACATCACCAAATTTTCGTATTTCTTTATTTTTATTTATATCAATAGTATTATTATTTATATTTATAATTATATTTTTTTTTAACTTTTATATTTATAACTTTATTTTTATTTACATTATTAATAGTATTTTTATTTATAAAAGCATTTCTTTATTTATATTTTTATTCGTATATTAAAAATCGTAGGAGTGTATTTAATATAAGGAATAATATTTATACCTTTCTTTAATGTTTTTATAATTTTACTATAATTAATTTGTATATCTTTTTTAAGTAATGCAATTGTTTATTTATTTGCTATGAACTTGATTGAATTTATTGAAAATTAATTTATTAATTTTTCAAATATATTTTACAATAATTATATTGTAATTATATCGATGTAAACATAATAATATTTTCTACATTAAATAATATTTTTTTATATAGAAGCTAATAAGAATTATTTTTAAATTAATTAATAAATGTTTTTATATTTTCCGGTTCCATTGGAATTTTCATCAAGACACCATAACTATTCTAAAAGACAATTTGGTGCTATCAAAAATCAATAATAGTTTTTCCATTGAACGAACAGTAATATCCGGACGTAAATTAGCAAAAGGGTTGGATTAGTCTCCGGGGTGATTCCTGTTTATCGACGATCATAACAAACGGAAGGGGGTTGACTAACGTCGTTAATAGTCGTCGACGTTTTACTTCCGTATCGAGATCTGTAAAATGGCTTAATTAAATCGCTTATCTTCCAACAGACTTTTATTGACTCGCGATATACACACACACATGGATTCGATGATTTTGTAATATACATTTTCGAAGCTATCGGAAATTGCGTCAGCTTGTGTATAAAGGGAAGTTCTCAAAGGGAAATGGAACTTGAGTTTGTCGAGGTTAGAAAGTATATTGAGGTTAATCTCAAATCGAATCAAGAATAAAATATATTTAGTTGGTAAAATGAATGTGTGTTAACTTTAAGGAACGAATAAAAAAAAAACAAAAAGAAGAATAAAAGGAATATAATTAATAACAAAGATATAGTACATTTAAACGTCAACGAACGAAATAAAAAAAAGAGTTATTCAAATTATCTTGAATAATAAAATAGATATAATACCTTAATTATCTATTCGCGTCTTTGTCTTGGAAAGTTCGACTACGTTTACCATCTAACACTCGGTCCATTCTATAGATAGTATACGGAGTTAAGCCGGTTTTCAATTTTCGATGATTCCGGCAAATTCGGTAACAGTGTTAGGGGGGTAGTCTCTTGGCATCGTACACTCCACCCCTCTTACCCCCTTTTTGCGGTGGCTCTTCTCCGACGCTTTCGAAGTTGGTGGGAGGCTAGCAGGTGGAAGATGAGGATGAGGGGGACTGTGGGAGGGAGGGAGGACGAAGAAAGGGGGATGAAGCAGGAGGATGGTGGATTGATGGAAGCTCACGGGGGTGAGTTGGTGGGGTGTGTGTGTAAAGACAGCGTGTGTGGGAGTGGGCGTGTCTTTAGGGTAGCCGTTGGCCAATCAGCAGCCGAGACTCGCTGGCCACCCCCGTCCCACGTGGTCCACATCCCCCAACATACATATTGATCTCGTGGTCCTTGCCGACCGCCGCACCTCTTCCAACCCCCTCTTTCTAAACCCTCCTCCCCTTCCTTCCTTACCTCTCTCTCTCTCTATCTTTCTTCCAAGCACCCCTTTTACACTTCCAACCAGCGCAACCACCACCTAAGTTTTCCCCTTATTCGTACGTATTCGTAGGGTCGAAGGTCGGTCTGACCAACGCAAGCAAGGCAAATTTTCTTTTATTTTTTCTCTTGTTATCTTTATCTTGTAACGAATCTGTATTTTTTCTTTTTTCACTTTTGAGTTAAAAATGAGACAGTAATAAAAAAGAAAATGAAAGAGAGAGAAAGAATTCTTCCTCATTTTATTTTTTATTTTTGTTTCATCTTTGTTTTCTTTCTGACATATCAACTCGTTTATCTCGAATTTCCCGATTAAAGATAAAACACCGTTTAATCCTATTTGAAACGTTTTAAACGTCTCTTAAAACTACGTTTAGTTTCTTTTTCTACCGTACCCTTCCCTCACCCTCACCCTCACCATCCCGAAAAGCGATAAAACTCGCTTGGATATTTGCAATTATGTTAACGACTAAACGGTAATACAGATCCTTCCTATGTCGGATTAAACGATCGCTATTTATTCGACGTTTTATTCAATCGTGAAACTTATGCGAAAGAGAATTGGATTTTATTTTTGTCCTTTCATGATTCGATTAACCTAAAGTTGATGAAATATTCGCCAAGGATCGAAAATTATTTTGAAAGATTTTCCACAAACCTCGAATTTTCGAACAGTTTAACATTAAGAACCTGGTCCAAGCGAAAAATATTTTCGTACTTAACAGAATTTCGATTTTATCGAAATTGATCAATATTATTGGATGCTTAATATCTTTTATAAATTTTGACACATATATGAAAATATCTTTTCAGTGGTGTGGGGATGAGAAAACGTCTAGAATTTAATGTCATCACCTGTCTCTACGTGTGTGGATGCGTGTGAATGTTTGTGTTAGAAGAAAAGAGAAAAAAAATAGAAAGAGAGAGAGAGAGAGAGAGAGATTCTTCTGAATTTTTGAAGAACGTCACGTTCGTTGTCAGTTTACCGCAAAGCCACGCGTTTGCACGTTTAAATTGCAACCTCGTTTTAACCTTTCTTCCTTATCTCCCTCTCCCCCGTCAGAAACATGACCGACAAGCATCCTAACCTTTTATCAGGTTCCTACTGAAAGATTTATCCTCTTACCAGTAAACCCACCAAATAATCGCGTTAATTAATCGACTTGAAATAAACGTATCTTCACAATTTGTTCCTCGTGATTTCAAAATTATTCCACGTATCTTCTTAATTACTATAATAATAGAAACTTTTGGAGAAAATTTGATCATGAAATTTTTCATATTATAGTTTATTCGAATAATAACGTTTTAAAAAAAAAAATCACTTCGATAAGATAGTACGATAATTGTATTATATAATTGTACATTTTAATTAATTTAAATTAATTATGATAAAATTAAACATAAACGTTCACGTATATAAAAATACTTTCTTTTTGATAAATTATTAATTAGCTATTTGAATTTATTTATTTCACAATCAATAAAAATTAGTTTTAATTATAGGTACAACAATGAAATATAAAATAAAATAAATTATAAATAATTATAACCCATAAAAATGTTCTTCATGAAGGGAAAACCCTTCCTCCCATACAAACTTATCCGTTACTTATAACAATAAAATCCAATAATGGTGTATTCTAATTAATCAGTTTAGCTTATTGTCTTAACAAGCATTCACAAATGTTTACCAATATCGATGAAAGTGTTTACTATAATAAAAAATTGTTCCTGCCATGATTACAAGAAAGTAAAGAAGGATGAGATAGGTAGCAGGAGGTAGGAGGGGGGAGGGAAGAGTTAACGACGAAAGGTATTTGAGCGACCTCCTTTCGGAAGACCTATCACGAATCGTCTAGTTTTTTTTGTCTTTTTTCCTTTCTTTTACTGGATCTACGTAGAAAAGAATGACAACGAACGAATGAACGAACGAACCAACAACAACGATGACGATGAGGATGAGTCCGAACAAGTGTTGACTATGACGAGAAGGACAAGGACCGATCGACTTTTGCCACGGATTTTTCTTTCATGGTTGTATGTGCTGTTGTGTTGTCAGCTGTATGACATACATATATATATATGTGGTACACGTACGACACGCGTATATTCCATACGTAATACACGCGAACGTATGTTGGAACAAAAGGGGAACGAAAAAAGAAAAAAAAGGAAGGAAAGAAAGAAAAGAAAAGGGTTAAAAAAGAAGGATGAAAAAGAAAGGAAGTCAGTGGATAGAGGAGGGGGTGAGGAAAAAAATAAGCGAGCACGGGTCAGTGGTAAAGGACAGAAAGAAGGAAAAGTTCAAGGAATAACAAAGCTAAACCCTGGCCTTCCACTTTTCCTCTTGCCTTACCCCCACTCTTTATCCTCACCCCCTTTTTTTTATTTCTCAATCTCTCTCTCTCTTTCTCTCTCTTATACTCACTCTTGTTTCCCCCTTAAAACAATGCAGGCGGCGCAAAAACAAAGAAATATACATGAAAAGACAAAAGGCAGCCGTTTGAATCCATAATTTGCCCCCACGCTCTTTTGTTTTATGGTAGCGTGCGGTGCCCTCTCCTTTCCACTCTTTCATCGCATCGTGTACCTTTCTTCTGGTACTATTTCTTTTTCTTTTTCTCTCTCTCTTACTCATTTTGCTACCCCTCCGCCATCAACGTGAATTTTATGGCCCTGTCGCGGCAGCCGTGAAGCGAAACCCTTTTCTTTCGTTTTGTTTCTTTTCTTTTCTTTTTTTATTATTTATTTCTTTTTATCTCGACAGTCCTAGCACAGTAGTTTCTTTTCTACTTTTGCGGTAGGTCTCGGCAAGCGTTTCCTGTTTGAAATGTCAACAGAAAGAGGAAAGGAACACGGGAGAGCGAACACGCGCGATCGAATTCACCTCGTCGACTCGAATCTTTCGGCTCGATGTGACTGACTCCCCATATGCTCGAGTTTCTTTTCATTTTTATTCTTATTTCTCTTCTTATTTTTTCTTCTTCTTTTCTATTCTGGGAAAAAAAACAACTATTCTTCTACTTCTTGTGTTTTTTCTCTTTCTTTTTTTATTTTTTTTGCACTGTTTGCAGTGATCTGCAGATGCAACGAAATTTAACGTTAATTGAATATCATCGATGATTTGATGATTGGTAAAATAAATTGAACTTTTTTGTTGCATTTTAATTTAAATAAAATTAAATGAGCTTTAGTTTTATTAGAGTAAATATTTTATTTCCTTGTTTTTGTTTAACAATTTTTTTAGTGGCATATTTAATGTTGACCGCGTATTTAAGAATGATAAATATTAATTGAAATTTTGACTAGAGAGGTTTGGTAGTTTTATAAATTTTTTCTATCGATTGGTAATGTATATTATATATAATAATTATATATATATATTTTTTTATTATAATAATTATAATTTAATTTTTATTTAATTTTTAATTATATTTTTTTCTATATGTAATTGTTATGTTTAATATTTAAGAGTATAGGTAAATTATTATATTAAAATTATTATATTGTTTTAGTTTATAATACTAAAAGTGAAATTAGAATACCGTATTTTTTAAAGATTATTTTTTCATTTGATAATACTTTGAACAATAATTTATTCAAGTTTGATAACTGATAATGTTCCGTTTTAACAAAGCCCAAATTTACTGCAAAAATCAAATTAAATAAAATTTAAATACAAATTTTTTAAGACAAACAGAGACGTTTTTATGATCGAGAAAATAAAAAGATAACCAGTATGAGAAAATAATCGAAAGCTTGGAATAAAATCGAATGGTTATTCTCTATTTGATATATTTACGAGATGAGATAAAAGAAAGAAAAGAAATAAGAACAAGAAAAAAATATCTACGATGATAGACAAAATCGTATCTATATAGATAAGAATGGGTATGATAGTAAGAATGAATGGTGATGGTGGTTGTAGAAGTTAGGGGGGAGGGTAGAAAAGGGTAAGGTCGAAGTAAGGCGGCATAAAATTCTTCTGAGAAACTTTTTAGCGTACTCTTTCCTCATTTCTCGCATAGTTGAATTATTCACAAGCTTCTTCTCGCTTTTGTTTCTGGGCCAGGGTCGTCTCGCTACGATCTTGCTCGAACTAACGTTCTTTCTCTCTTTCTCTTACTCTTTAAACCCCTCTCTTTCTTCTTCTTCTTCTTCTTCTTTAAACTAACCCCTTTCTTCTTCTCATGCCGGTCGGCGAACTTTCTCTCTTAAGTAAGACATTTTCCTAACTACTTTGCCACGATTCAGAAAAGGGATTCCGTAGTACACGCTGTATAAAAGCTGTTTTAAAGAGAACCTTGTTTTACTATAACCACTTATGGGATTTAAAACGAACATTATTATATCACACTTTAAAGATTATTCTTTTTGTTCTTTTAAATAAATAATTCTATTCTATGAAAATAACGATAAACATTTAAATATTCTTTTTCTTAAAGAATATCGAAAGAACGTGAATAAAACTTTTTGGATTTAAACCAAATTATAATAAAATTTCTTTTAAGATTTTCACATATTTTTCTTCTCCCTTTCCTAAAAATATTGAAAAAGATTGAAAGTAAATTTAATAGAAAATAAAAAAAAAAATTAATAAAATTTCTTCTTCGAAGAATACGATCAATCGTTCATATTGTTTTTTGTTTATTTATTTTTTTTTATTTAGAAGAAAAACAAGAAAACAAAGAGAAAAAGAAGAAGTATGATATGTGTGTGAAAAAAAAGGGTTTATCGGTTTGTCGTCGAAGGTCACACGGTTTTCGTACACATGTGATCGTTGGAGAGATCAGACGAAAGGGTTAAAGGGTATGAAAAGTCGTTCGTCTCTCGACTACAAAAGGGACCTTATCTCGAATTTCTCAACTCTCTCTCATACATACCTGCCGATATTTCGCACCTCGAGGCTCTCTCTCTCTCTCTCTCTTATTCTCTCATTCTCTTTTCGTTGCTTTTCTAACGTGCTCCTTCTCGATTCCCCTTCAGCGAACGATCTACGGATGAGTTATATAATGCGTGTCAAGAAGAGCATATAGAGAGTGAATAAGAGAGAGAGAGAAAGAGAGAGAGAGAGAGAGAGAGAGAAGTGTATTTGCTATAAAGCCTTCGTGAGAATTCGATTTCCCGTTAAACCAATCGAATTACGAAATTATTCGTGTTAAGGGGTGAATGCTACATTAGTCTTGTGTAACTACGAACGATAGAATTTCATTATTGATTCGTTAATAGATTTTCATTGTTTCAAATTGCCGATCGATTGTTTGTATTTATATATTATAAATACTGTAAAGAAAAGTAATTAGTTATTATTATAAATATTATTGGAATAATTGTAAAATTATCATTTCAAATATCGAAATTAAATCTTTAGTATAATTTAATAAATATGATATACTATTCAATATTTAAAATTAAATTACATATTAAATTATATTGGAAATAATAATAATAATATTTTTAATAATAAAATTGCAGTATTTTGCATATACGTATGTACTTCTAAATATAATTAATCAATTATCATAACGAAAATACTTTTCTAATAATCGTAGATATTGTATTTCAAAAAAACGAAATTAGTAATATTTTATTTAAATAATTATACCTCTCTATCTTATTATTTACATTTTTAATTAAATTAAAAACAAAATAACCATATTCTACTATTAAATAATTAAAAAGAAATCATATCATCATTCGTTACAATGAAATTATTAATCATTCATTTACAAAAATCTTTCATCGTAATCATTTTACTACGATTATTAATAAGATGTATGATACTTCAGGAAAAAGAAATGTATTAAAATTTGACATAGAAAAAATATCCAACGGAACAATGATCTGTATTACATCAAATTAGAAACGACAATAGTCCTTTTAATGATACACAACTGTGTATCATCGTAGAAAACGGCATTAAAACGTGATCCGTTCTAACGAGTAACGAGGAAAAGAAGAACGGTAACAACAACGAGAGAACGTCGTCACATCTTCTTCTCTTAGAATTTTCTTTACTAACGACCTACTCTCCTTTCTATTGCGCTACTTCTTGCTCGTTATCAACGACTGATAAACTCGATCGTTATACGTTCTCGATACGACAACTACCGACGACGACATCTTTGACGAAGATAAGGAAAAAAAATAACAAGAAAAGAAAAAGGAAATAACAAGTAAAAAAAAAAAGAAAACAAATAGAAACATAATTCTCTGTTTTCTCTTCTCGCGAATATAACCATTCTTGTTACGTTAGAAGAAAATTGAAGTCAATTTGTCGAATGTTTGTTTCCTTTTTTTTTTTTTTTAATATCAAACTCGTTCATTCTTCAACGCATAGTATGTATACATACACATATTCATACATACGCACGTATGCAAATAAAAAAATGATTAATGTACGTTAGAATCAGTCATCGTAAGATTTGATAGACGTTCCCAATCCATTTTGCGTTATTCTTTATAATACAAAATAGAATAAAACGGTGATACATGAAAAAAAAAAAACTAAAAAAAGGTTGGAAGATGATATACAAGAGGGGGAAGTGAGGGGGAATTCTCCAAAACATGAATTCCCCGGAGCGAAACGTTCATTCTCGCGGCCTCGTGTGTTCCGGGGGAACATGAATTTATAATTTCCACGCATCCAGCTTCGGCAATACACCCTTTTATCATTCTCCTTTTTTTTTTCCATACGATTTGGTGATTCGAGCTGTCGGTCGCGTCATATAAATCAAAATCAGATGCATTGTATATGCCTTTGCTTTTTTTTTGATCCACGGGTGGGGAGCGCAAAAAAGAGAGAGCGAGAGCGAGAGAGAGAGAGAGAAAAAAATAGAAAAGAAAGGAAGAAAAACTCGGTCAAGCTACAACAAAACCACCCCTTCCACCCTATCTCCCCCTGTAACCCCCCTCCACAAGGTTTACCCAGGTAGAAACTACGATACTCGCGCCAAAGAGATGGAAATAGTCGGAAATCGAGAGAGAGAGAGAAAGAGTATAGGAAAAATTGAAAAAAAAAAAGAAAAAGTAGGAAGAAAGAAAGAGAGAGGAAAGTATCGGTCGGATATACATATGTATGTCGACCGAAGAGAGGGTACAATGTATTCAGATTGCGAGAAAAAGGGTTGGTTAACATGTGCGCGCGCGCATATTCACTATTACAGTTATATACATATATGTATATATAGGTGATGGGTAAAAAATGCGACAGACTGGTTAACGAAGCGAGATGGTCCATTGAATAGGTTTGAATGGGATGCTGGGACCTTCTCGGGATCCTCTCACTCTCCATCTTTCTTTCTCTCTCTCTCTCACACACTCTTTTACATCTCGGATATGTAGATACATATACCTACCATAGGTGTATCGTGAAAGTTTCTGCTAACTAGGCGGATACCGTTCTACAAGCAGCAGCAGCAGCAGTAGCAACCATATGCCGTCAACCTGCCCTATCTTTTTTCTTCCTTTCATTTTTTTTTTGTTCTTTTTGTTCTTTTTCACCCTTTAACTCGGAAGACGATGAAGAAGCTCCCCTCTTCTCCTTCTATATTTCTCGTCTATCAAAATCACGGTTTAGATACGTTATGATTGTTGTTATACGGTGTTTCCTATCCTACCATCATATAGAATTACTTTACCGATCGTAAGAGGAAGAATGAGAAAAATAAGGGAGATATATATATGTATGTATTCATATGTATATTTATATATAATAATAATAATAATAATGATAATAATGAAGAAAAAAAATATGGAATAAAGGGGATAAAGAGATAGATCGTAAGACGTATCCGTTTATAACAAAGTTTTAGGCACGAACCTCTTTTCTTACGTATTATGTATATACATATATATATATATATATATAAGAATACCAAGAGTATAACGGCTTTCCCTCTTAAAGCGGAACTTTGCCTTTTAAAAACGAACAAAAGAACGCCGACGCGTCTTAAATGAACGCGCTACTTGTTGCACCGGAGAAAAAAGGGGGAAGGTGCTAGCGGAGGTGCTCGGAGATGGAGGTAGAATAAAGTAAGAGAGAAAAACAGAAAGAGAGTAAACGAAGGTGGTAGTAGTAGTAGTTGTGGTGGTGGTGATGGTGGTAGTGGTGGTAGTGGTGGAAGAGCTGGATGAGGATGAGGTGGAGGAGAGGGTAAAAGTTGGTTGGCCCCCGTCGAGGACAGGAGCGCGAATGGGAGTGCCAGGGTGAATCGAAGGGGTGAAAGAAATTCGCGGGAGGAAAGGAGTGAAGTGAAATTCACGGTAAGGGGGCTTGGGAGGGGAGGGTGGGTTGGTGAGAAACTCGCGACGTCGGCGCCCGCCGCCAGAAAACTGTTTCTCTTTTGTTTTTATCGCCTGGAAAAGTTCCGCGCCGTCGCCATACTCTACATCCTAGCAGATGGGTAAGGGGGAGGAAGGGAGGGCCAAACGGGGGCTTGGGGGTGGAAAATGGCGAGGGGAAGAAACGGCGAATGGTGGAGGCAGCGCGCGAGGAAGTTGCAATTAAAAATGTAGTTCAAGGTCGACGCCTCGGGGGAAGTTTACCTTGACTTCTCTCTCTCTCTTTCTCTCTCTTTCTTTCTTTCTCCTCCTCCTCCCCTTCTCCTTCTCCTCCTCCTCCTCCTACGTCGGCCTGGGTTTTACACCGCTCTTCTTCGTTTCTTCCGCGTTCTTCTTCTCACTTTCTCTTAACGGGCCACCAGACTCTTTCATCGTTCTAAGCGAAAAGACTTTGGTCTACTTTATCTTTTACCCAATTGCTAATCGATTTTAAAACGAAGCTTTTCCACGTTTTTTTCTTACTGATCGTTAGATCGAATGTTTTTTTATTTTTATTTTTATTTTGTTTTATTTTAATCACGTTAATGTATCAAAAGTAACGTGTTTTTATTTAAGGGTGTTGTAATTTCATTTTCATGGAAATTGAATACTTGTAGTTGTTAATAATATAAGTGTGTTTATGAATATCATGATATAATTATTCCATTATTTTTCAATTATATGTATATATATAGAAGTATGAACTTGTTATATTATATTTTTTGATACCCATTCACGATCTATCATTTTTCTGGAGTATTTTTAAAAAGCTAATGACCTCTCGTCTACCTGTCTGACTACTTCAGAAGTGTCTCTGAGACGGTGACAGATCGTGACTTCGTGATTCGTTTCGACGTTCAAATGTGAAAGAAAAATAAAAAGAGAGAGAGAAAAGAAGAGAGGATTCTTTTTCTCATTTTTCCTACAGCGAGAAGTAGAACCCTGATGCAACCCCTGACGCCACTCGAAAAATGCCTTTCGTACTTTCGACCTGTTTCTCACCCTCTTTCTCTCTTTCTCTCTAATTCTCTTTTTCTCTCTCTCTCTCTTTTTCACATACAATATGTAACGATAAACTATCACAGGTATATCCATCGAATATCGACATTTTCTCTCTCACTTTCTCTCATGTACTTTTTTTCCCTCTAGTGCAATTTTCTTCTTCTCTCATTGAAAACTTACGAGGGGTTGGTTTGGTTTGGTTAGTTGGTTTATTACCTGGCGAGATATCCCTCCCCTTTCACCTCTCTTCTATTTTTCACTCTGCTCTCTACTCTTTCATCCTTTTACGTACACTTTTCGAACTGATTTTCTTTTTCTTTTTTTTTTCCCACTGAAAGCACCATCACCTGTACCGTTTTCGGGATTACGTTTGTCGGTTTCACTATTGGGACACCCTGACGTGCAAAAGGGAGAGAAAAAGAGAAAGAGAGAGAGAGAGAGGAAAGAGTTTGTACTGAAAAATCGGCTCAACGAAAAGAGAGAGATAGAAAATGTGTGTATGTTTGAAAGAGGGAGAAAGCACAGGGTAAGTCGATACAATAGGGAAACAACATTATTGGCTTTTAAAAATGGTATTTACCGAAAATAAGCAATTTAAAAGGATAATAGCACGACTCGTGACACCCCTGAACAGTAGTTATTTTTTTTTTATTTGATTCTTTTTTTTTGGTTCATGGCACCCCGCTAACTTTTATTATTCTTTTCTTTTTTTTGGTTTGTTTGTTGTTTTCTTTTGCTTGTTTCTTTCTCTTTTTCCTTCATTTCTCATTTACCACGGTTCCCGCTAATTATTTCTCGATTAATTGAAATCGGAAGAGTGCGATCGATTTGTCGGCGAAGGATCCGGTGTGGTGTGAAACGTTTACGTACCTCCAATTAATTACTTTCTCTTTCTCTCTCTCTCTCTCTCTATTTCTCTTCTAATCGATCGTCGATATTCCTTGAATATCTAAGATTTCTAATTAAATTTCGAAAAAGGAAATTGAAATTTGATATTTTCTTACTTTAAATAGATAACTACGTTTATCATTTATTCTTCGTATTTTTTTTTTATTTCTATAAATAAATAATTGAACCCTTATTTTTTATCTGAGATTCTTACGTGTATAAATATAGGGTGATTTGTAACTGGTGGTACAAGCGAAAAGAGTGTTATTCTACATGAAAAAATAAATCGAAAATATAGAATAAAATTTTTTCGTTTGAAGCTTTGTTTTCGAGAAAATTGACTTTGAATTTTCGCAAAGTACGCGTGCACTTGATCATATCTCGTTATACCGGACCTACGAACTTTTCATATAAGAATAACCTATATTCATATATAGATTAATTCTGAAAAGTTCGTAGGGTATTATTAATATTAATAATAAACGAATAAAACTAATTGTAGAATTAAAAATAAATTTCGATAAAAATTCTTATATTTTTAAATATTTCTAATATTTCTTTCTAATAAGCAATTAAGATATTAAAATATTCCAAATACTAATAACTAGGGTGACACATATATACATATAT